>JAPDSC010042506.1:36603-67631 GCA_026290005.1 Latrodectus geometricus
TGTATTAAAATAAATATTTAAATGATATTTTGTATTTTGGTATAGATATATGGCTTCTTATTTTTTTTACATAAATCACTTAAGATGTTGCGGGTGTACACCTCAACATCTTAAGTTGTGGATTTGAAGCACTTACAAAATGCTTGAAATTGCCATTAGTACTTACATTTAACAAGTTCCTTTTGCTATTTTCAAATAATTTTACTTAATTTTTGAAATAATTTTTTAAATTTAAAAGAATTTATATTTTATGGCAAAATTTGATGCTTTTTCTATACTTGTTTTTATAGACTGATATTATTATCCTCAATTTTTCACTAGTAGTCTTGTTATGAGTTGATGATGTACTAGTGTAACTTTAATTTCTGCTTCTGGAAATTGCAGAAATGCTATACGTTTCTACTAATACAAAGAAGAAAAGTACTAATGAGACAGCCTTATTGAAGCTTGTTATATTGGTGCTTTATTTCCTTTTAATTTTATTCGGTCTATTAAATTGAATTTCTATTTCATTTGTGCTTCATTGGAGTTCTCCTTTTAAAATTTGTTTTTCCAATGTATACTTCATGAGTGAAGACTTTTATTTGCATATTTTGGTAATTCTACTTTTCACGTCTTTAATCTGAGTAAATTATTATAATTTAGTTAAAATTGTGTGTTAATTGCTCTTTTTTCTTTGTGTGTATTTATAATAGGACCTGCTTTTATGAGGTTGTAAATTTGAAGAAAGTAATATTAATGTAAAACATATGAGCTTGTTGTTCTTCTACTTCAGTGGTTTACATTCCACGATGGGCCCTTGCCTTCCGCAATATCGAATTCCAGGATCTTCTATACGTGGACCGAGACCTCCAGTTCACAATTTTTAAAGTTTTCAAGTCCTTTTCAATGTAGTCGAGACATCTGAGTTTAGGCCTCCCTCTTTTTTGGGTGCCGAATGGTCTGGTCGAGACGATCTTTTTTGTTGTACGGCTTTCGTCTGTCCTGCACAGGTAGCCTACCCATTTTATTCTCTGAATCATTATGTAGTTGACTATATCTGGTTCTCCAAACAACTTCTTCAAAAGTTCAGAGTTAGTTCTTATTCTCCAGATGTCGTAACATTTTATACCACCAAAATTGCTTCTCAAGATTTTTCTTTCAAAGAAAGATAAGGTATCTTTAACTTTTTCTGTCATTGCCCAAGTTTCCGCGGAGTAGGTGAGAACGTGTCTGATTAATATGAGCTTGTTCAGTTTAGAAAAATATTTTAAGAAAAGAAAAATTATTACCTACTAATGTTTATTATCATATTTTAACTTATTTTTTTTATTCTTAGAATATCTCTTGTATTTTTAATAAATTATGCAATAAATATTGTTATGCTACAGTAACGTAAATATTATTCCCATTACTGCACATATTTGTATATCTATTCTTAAAAATATTAGAATCATACAATTATATTGACTTTCAATAGTAAAATAACTTATTCCAAAACATCTATTTTGTCATTATTCAATTTATTGAATAATCTCTCTTAAATTTTAGAATAATTTACTTAATCATTATGATCATTTCTTGAACGTTCTGTTTTTGCTAAAATGATGCAAAATTGTAAGATTCTTAGCCAAAGATGTTTTTTCATTTTTCATTTTATTATTAAAACTTAATTAAACTAAATAATATAGGCAATAAAATTTTGTGATTATATAATCATTTTTTTGAAACAAACGCGTAATTTACTTTTAATAATGGTTTCTGTCCATGCTATTACTTTTTAAAGTCACCTTTCTAAATGAAATTTAACCAAAATGAAATTTTAAATTAAAAGTCTAAATAAAAATTTTGTAACTTTTTTCTTTATTTTCTTTCTTTCGAGTTTCGTGAAAAATATTCCAAAATAAAAATATTATTCTAAAAGATATAATGTTTCTCGGTTATAAATGTTATAATGTTTATCGTAAAATAACATCAATAAAATACGAAATGATATATAGCAAAACTTTCTTTTTTTACTTTTTTCCGTAATAGGAAATGCTTTCCAAAAATGTCTTTTATTTGTCAAATATTTCAATTAAAAAGCCTTATTTAAACACACCACATTTCTTCTTAAATGGCGTGAAAGATGAAACGTTGTAAAAATATTCTCGGATTTAAACTTAAAAAAAGAAAATAACTACAAAGAATTTCTTTCGCAAGGGATTTTTATGATTATTTTTCTTAGAAAAGCGAAGTTTGGAGGCATTAGATTTCGTTAATAGAGTTCCATCTGGCATTAACTTCAATTCAATTGATCACGGTTTTTCCAAGCTTGGAAAAACAACATTGTCTTCCAGTTGAGATAATTCTTCATACAATCTTGGGAAAATACAAAGAATATTCCGTAATCAGAGGATTTACCTTAAGAAATATATCGAATTTCACAAAAAATTTTATTAAAAAAAATCAGTTAATTCGATTTTTCTTGTAGTTAGAAAATCTGATATATTGTTACAATATTAAAAAAACAGCTACTATTAAGTTTTCTAAATTAATGTGAAAATCTTATTAACAAATATTTTACATGATTTATTTTATTAAAAATTATTTGATCAATAGGTATATTATTAAAGAAAATTTAACAAAGATTCCATTTATATTAGTGCTGAATTTTTATAAAAAATAATGTGTCAAAAATTTTAATGAAATTTTACAATATGAAAATATTTGATTTGAGGAAGAAGGAAAAGAGTTGTTAAGGCAACAAAATTGTACCTAAGCCATCGTATTTCCAGAAATAAAAACTATGGAAATAGAAATAACGTGAGAAAAATATAATTGTCAATCTTACCTTTTGAGATATATTAAAATGACTATTTTATTTATTTTTTTAAGTTTCATGAATGAATACCTGGATTTACAGATATCACAAAAAGATAAAAACAATTTTTTCTCAAGGAGTTTACCTAGAATAAATTAAAGCATTAAATTGTGTCGTAAAATTACATTAACAATATAATTTTGAGGTATAGTTTAATGCATTTGTAAAAACTTATTATATGTTACGTTTAATGACAAATTTTGAAAACATTGTTTTTTCATATTAATAATTCTATGTAATTCATGAATAACAATATTGTAATAGATATCACAAGAAAATATATTAGATGAATATCCAAGATAAGTTTTGTTTCAAAATTAAATTCCCCAAATTTTTGTCAACAATTTTCTAGTTATATACATATGCCTATTATATTCATTCTCAAGAAGAAAAAGGTAATGAAACATTTTTTTAAGTATTATTAAATTATTATGGAAATGTTTTGTTTCATAATGATAAGAAATTGTAATTTCATGAAAATGGTCAAATGTCTGCTGGAGTTACTCTATTGTTTTCTCAAAAACTGTTGATAATAAAAATTTTGGAAGTATATTTTATGTTTTAAAATTGATTTGGTTTCTTTCTAGGGTAAGAGTTTTTAATAAAGACTTAAAAAGAAAAATTCCATTGACATTTATTAGAGATAATAAAATTAATTCTTAGAGATATAAAAATTATTCATGTTTATGATCGAAATTTTTTATAATCGAATAAATACTAAATATATTTTAAAATTTATGCATTTATTACTTTTGTAAATGTGCTATTAGATATTGCAGTGTTATAAATTTTTAATTTTTATACTAAAACAAAACTTCTTTAATTTTAGATAAAACAAGATTTTTATTTATTGAAACAAAATTAAGTTCTTTCTATTTTTAGCTCAGAGTAACAGAATATTTTTGCTATTTTGAAGTATTAATGCATTAATTTATTAAAAAATTAACATTTATTAATTTTATAACAATTGAATGAACCATCACTATTGATAAATATTAGATTTTTTAATAAAGGCATTGATTTCAAAACTTCTAACATTAAATTCCCACATTGGATTTAAATGATAGACTATGCAGCTAGGTTTTCTTGAATAATACGATTTTTATTATTGAACGTAAATAAATATAAAGCCACATGACTTTACATTCATTATAAGTCTATTACTAAGAATGTAATGATTATTTATAAAATCTATATTTTATGTATTTTTTTGTTTCAGTTCCTCCATGTTTAATGATTGGTCTATGAGATTACTAAACCTCAAAGATTTCAAATATATTTTACGTAAATCGAAATAATTTTGCGTTGATGTTCTATTATAATTATAGTATGGAATTGCATGTTTTGGATTCGATAATATATAAAAAATTTCAAATTAGCTTCAAAGCATGAAGTTAAAAGTATTTTAATTTCTTTATATTGTTGTGATTTTTCATTTAATTATAATTGGTTTCAAGTAAGAAAATACATTTGAAACAAAGGCTTGCTCTTAAAGTATTACATTAAATTTCCTGTCATTAAATTAAAATGCTTAATAATTTTAAATTTAAAATTATATCATTAAAACTATTTCACAATGCATTAAAGTTTTAGCTCAATGTTTCAGAATATTTTTTCAATGCACGATATTAATAATAATAAATATTTACAATATTTTGTATCTATATGTACTAATGGATGATTGTAAATTAAAGTAAAAATAAAAGCGAAAATTATATTGATTATCAAAGACAATTAAATTTATATTAGAGCAGCAATAAACTTAAGATAGATTTATAAAAAAATGCTGGCATGATGGAAAAAGTTTAAAATAATGCTTAAAAAATTTTCTCAAAAAACCCCGTTTTTTTTAGATGAAATGTAACCTGCAATTTTTCTTACTGACATTAAAAGATTCTTCAATTAGATTTACAATAAACTATATACCAAAATATGAGTACATAAAATATTCATTTTTTTATTAGCATTTCTGAAAATTTGCTTTAAAAGTAAAATAATAAAAGATCATTTAGATATTTTGCGCAATTTGTTTCATAGTGTATTATAATAGAGAAATGCGTTAAATATTACATATGAAATAGGATTTAGTTTTACATATTCAAAAATATTTCATTCAGCAAATGAAATATCTTATGTTTTTTGATATTAATTTTCATTTATCAACAATATTATAATACAAAAATGTATTTATTAGAAAATATTAAGTATTTCTAGTTTATAAACAAGTAACCAAAGATATTGTAATACATATGCAATCAGAATTGCTTGATTTTTATCTCATTGCATTTTTTAAATTAAAATGCGTTTAAAAACTTTTTCAATTTCCTTTTTTAAAATTCTAATCACCATGCATGTACTTATTCGGCAATAATTACACAGATCTGCTTTTACAGTGTTACTTATATTATTAAAATGTTATTTAATATTGCTTATTACTTTTTTGCAAGTTCTTAATTTGAAGAAATTTTTAGTTAATGAAAGTATGTTAATCAAAACATATTTCCGGTTATCAGGCATTTTGAATAATTCCCAAACAGTCAATTTTGTAGAGTTATATAACAGTTTATAATCGCAATTTTACAGTTTTATTAAGATTATGTTTTAACTAAAATATTATTATTAATTTTTTAATTCGAAATTAGATAATTTATTGAAACAATTTTAAGGATTTTTAGTTTTATGTGTCTGCATATTTCATGTTATCTGCAATTCTTTTAATTTAAAAGTAGACAATAAATTTTATATAAATATAAAATAAAGCATTAAAATGAATAAAATTTTACCTTAGTTAAATATTTAACTAAGATAAAATTTGTTTATTATAACTAAAAATGAAATAAAATGAAAAATATTTTTATTAATTTATATGGAGAATATATTTCTGTCTTTTGTAAGCACGCATAAGATCATATTATATTTTGGATAATATATGGAATAAATAAGAATATGTTCATAATTTGTGCTATCTGAAATGTATAGATGAAACGGTTCTTTGAATAAATCAGATAATTTTGTTCGTCATAGTCAATTAGTTTTGCATTTCTGAATATAAGTTAAGAAAACTTTAAACGTGTATAATGTCTTTTTTTTTATAAAACGTCACTATCATTTTTATAAACATTAATGCTATTTCATTAAGGCACAAAAGAAAAAATAATAGATTTAAGTAAAACTAATAATTCATCTCAAATCAAATTGGAATATGTGTAACTGCCCTTTTTAATAATTATTGGAAAAGTATTTGATTTTTAAATTTTCAAACTTTATTTATTAATTAATTTTAAAATTGTTATAGAATATTTCACATGAAAAGAAAATGTTTATAAAAAAAATGTTGTGAACATTTTTTTAATAATATGGAACTTTTTTTTTATTTTTAATGTCGGGCACCCATGAGCAAGTACGTTCATTAGCCCATTTGCCGCAACAAGGCCGGAAACTGCTACTCATTTTATCGTTACCCGGTGGTACCTGTGAAACAAGTCACGGAGGTACGAGTAGCATCGTCCACGCCACACCACCAGAAACCCGTTTATAGGGTGGGTGCATTCATCCATCATCTGAGGAGAGGGCAAGAAACAGAGAGAAAGTACATCCATGCCTGTGCCGGGATTCGAAGCCAGGTCCTACCTATCCGTAGTCAGTTACGCTAACCACTAGACAGGTTGGGCGGAATATTATGGAAGATAGAATTTGAAACTTTGTAATACTTTCTCCAGATTAATCATGTTCTAACTAATTATTTATGATTAATAAGTAATTTACTTACCTCAGAGATTCAAATATGGGAATATCGTTGAAGTTTTTTTGCATAAAAACATGATTAAGAAAAAAATTTAATAATCTATGACTGTAGTAAATTAATAAATGTATGACAATTAATATACGACTTCAGCAATTAATTAAAATGTTATTTATGAATCTTTTTAAAAATTTCTAGTATTTCAGATTACAAATGATTTAAGAAAAACAGATAAACATTTTTCAAAATACTAAATAGTTCCTCTCAAATGTCAGCAGTTTTTAGTCTATAAGTGCTTTAAATTTAACGAAAACCATAAGAAGATACTATGAATACAATTCTTTCGACTAAAAACTAACCTTAATTATTATTATCTAAGTTTTGTGTAAGAAAACCTTATTTCCTTCCTAGTTTGAATTTATAATTTTTTTAATGCCATTGATTTCCTTTTTTAAAAAGAAGATAAATATAGCAGAAAAATGCTTCAAACCTATCTCAGGACAACAGGAAATAGTATGGCATTTTCGAATTCAAAAAAATGTTAAAGAGCTGAATGGCTTATCTCATCTTAAGCTGAAACATTTCTTTTTGTTTTTTTTTTTTTTTTTTTTTGAAAAAAAATGGTTTCGAAATATTTATCAGGAAGTTTAATTAACAAATAAAATTTTTCTCGTTAATTACATTTAAAACAAAATCAAAAAATTAATTAAAACAAAAACATGTAAAAGAAATGCTTTTATATGTTACAATAGTAAAAATGTAAGCATTTTTGAAACAAGTTTATTGAAATTGAAAGCAATGTTCATGACAAATGATTTCATTTTAAATAACAAGTTTGAAATGTATACTTATTTGTTGTTGAAAAGCTTTTGTAGAGAATGATGCTTTAAATTAAAGAATATAAATTTTAATCAAATTTTAGGAATTTGATTTAACTTTATATCATAAGGTGTGGTTCTCATAATTTAAAATTAAATCAAAATTTTAAACTATTATTTGAAATTTTTTAAAAAACTGATGGCTAATATTAATTTTGCATCTATTGATTACTTGTAACAATTACTGTCATTTGTATGCATTTAAGTATTCACATATATTAAAAAATTTCATTAGCTGGTAAAGCACCCGTCACTCTATATCTCATAGAAATATATTTAAGAAAATGAATGTAAATTCAATTAAAATACAGTATATTTTTTATATTTAAAATATTTTCTATATTAATGACATATTGTTACCTTTATTTTGTAAATGCCTTTTTAATCCGTACTTAATAGTAGCTCAGAATGTTTTTAAATGGCGCTATTATGTAATGTCACGTAATAATAATGTACATTTGTTGAAACAAAGATGTAATACTATAATACATTTCAAGAAATTTACCTTATTAATTTTAATTACTAATTAAATTTTTCCTTGCTTATCAGTTTATCAAAGCTATGAAAAAATTTAAGCTTATCTTATAACATTGTACTAATTTATAGTTGCTTACAATTAATTGACTACTTTACATTTTTGTCGATGATTATTACATACTACTTAAAAAATTAAGAGATAATGTTGATACACTAGGAAAGAATTATTCACATAGTTATTTTGATAAGCACAGAGGGATGGTCAAGTTTTCTTTAAATTTACTTACTTGTCACTAAGAAATTTGTTTTGGTCAACTGCTTATTTTAGAAAAAATATTGAAATTAATTACAACCTTCATTTGAAAGAAAATTTTAGAAACAAATCACATTTTTTAATAAAGAATATTATAACCCGATGACATTACAACTGAATTAGTCACAGGTATTGAATACTTCCATCTCATTGAGTACTTCCATCACATATTCAACAATGGATTTTAAAAAACTGGCTTGTGTATATTCATAAATAGATGCGGATCAATAAATTCCCAAAAATATCTCATTTGGTGTGGTTTTGCAGTTTTAATTAATACTTATATGAATGGTCAAATAAATTTATATAGCACTCCGAATGTAATAATAATCTATATATATAAATATAATATTCTCATATCCACATTAAGGATCTTTAAGAAGTGACATTATGGTTAACTTCTATCTCATAGATGATGAAGTTATGTAGTTAAGTATCTGGTTAATCAATCAGTTTATTTTGAAAAAAAATTTTTCTAATAGAAAAGTCAGAATGTTCTCTTGTTTATGAGGCTAATGAAAAATATTGTACATTTTCTAGACTGTCAATTGCATGATTTGCTGAAATAATTCATTTCTTGTTAAAAGGTAAAGCAAATTTACCTTTAACAATTAAGGAATAAACAGATTTTATTAGTTTATTTTTTATTTTTTAAGATTTTAAGTTCAGTTTTATGACATTTTATTATCTTATAAATTCAATAAAACATCAGATTTGCATAAATCAGCATTCAAAAATTAAACGGAAAATAAATTTCACTCAGTTGATTTATATGGTTTTTAAATGGAACCTTTGTTACACACAAAAAAAATTCATTTTCATCTTCCAAGTAATTCATTTCATGTATTTTTTAAATTCAATTTTCTTTTACGTAATTTCTTTAAAATAATTATAATAATTTTCTTTTTAATAGTCACAATGAACAATTCGGGAAATGTGGTTCGACATGACATCAATCAAAAACTTGTTAGCAGAAATGGAGACTTAATTCACAAAAAAACAGAGAAAAAAGAGAAACTTTTTGAGTTACGAAGTTTATTTTTGTGTGTGTATTTTTCCGCTTTGTTTTCAAAGGTAAGATTCTTGTTTCATGATACTTGAAAAAAATATTTCCAAAAATAAGCCGTGAAAGGAAACCATCAGCTTTCTATAACATAAAACGTGTATTAGGATAAACATTTCTCAATGTCAAAAGTTTTTTCAATCCTGTAATAGAAGGATTCCTTTCTTTCTCTCCAGTTGGAGACTCTAAGATAGAAACAGTTCGATATAAAACAGCTTCAATATACTTTTGTTTGTTTAGTGGTTATTTTACACCATCTAGTATCAAATACACTTATAAATAAAATATAGTTAGATATAAGAGTGAAACATATTAATTACAGCTGCAAAAGTAATCAAAATTCGAGTTATTTTGAATAATATTTTCAATCAGTAAAAATGAAATATGATTTTACAACATTTTTCATTAATATAAATTGAAATAAACATTAAAGCCCTTAAAATGTTTTAGCTATTATATTGTCCACAATGTATTATCAATGCATTCATCAGCTTATTAAAATACTTGCTTGCTAAAGGTATCAAAATAATTTTGTTGTCGTAAATTGTTTTTTTTTTATCTCTGTGAGAAGTAATTATTCATAACTTATAAATTTGGTACATTAAATTATTATTCTATCGGTAAATACTTTTTTCTTTTATTGTTTTTATTCTAAAGGTAAAAATAATAAATGTATTTAATACATAAAAAAGTGTTTACTAACTGATAGTTTAGAATATAAAAATTATTTTGTAATACATTGCTATTATGCAATATAAATATCAATTAAAGCTTCTAAAGAGACTTTTGTAAAACAAGTATAACTAAACGATGTTCTTTACCTAATACATTTAATAACTATTTTTTGAATATCATTGACAAACTCAGCATATTGCTTAATTTTTTTTATCGTTTATTTATATTATTCTTACCTATAATTTTACATATCATTTGTACATATCAATTTATTACACATCATTTATGAACTCAATGATTTATTTAATTTTTTAAATTCAATAGTTATGCTCATTTTATCATTGATATCAGCAAATGGAACGAGGATCATAAAAAAATAATAATATCATTTAATTTTTCAATGATATTCAGTTAGCAATAGCATTGCTGATTATTCTGAATATTAAAATTTTAATAACCCTTGTCATGTATCTTATAATTAAGCAATTTAATATCATTTAAATAAAATAAAATATCCTTTGTAAAAGATATAACTGAAAAATACGCTGAAAATGACAAATGTTTAAGATTTATCTAAAAAAGCTGCAAATGGGACACTTGTAGTTTATTCTCTAGAGCGATGCTTACAACTGAAATGGAAGTTGTGCTAATTTGAATTTATAGCCTACCATTAAAAAAGCAATGCTGAAAATTACTGAAGCTATGAAGTTGCTTCAGTTACTCATCAAAATTCTGTAGCAGACTTTCGATTTTGTTCTTCTTTTAAAATGGAGATAGTTTTCTAGAATATTCGAATAGTTTTCGCAAATGAGAACTCATTAGGCATCTTTCTAAAAAAAAGCTGAATGCAGTTGCATGCTTGAATATTAATTGCATTTGAATTAAAATATGTCTACTGTTTCTTAAAATAATAACTTATTTAGCTAAAATTTTCTTGCAAATTTAATTAAATAAATAAGAATTTTGATTTAGACAGAACTCTATCTCCAAACTTAACCATAAAAGTTAAATATATGAAGACAAGGATTATGGAAGAAATGAAATTTCATAATTCATTATATTTCTATTAAAAATATTTTAATATACAATACAATATATAAACATTTTATAGTACAATACATGTATAAAATAGATTTGGTTGTTAAAAAAGGCATTAATGTACAAGAAAAATGAAACGCAATATCATTTTCTAATAAAAAATGTTTAATAAATGCAAATAGTGTTTCCTTAAAATTGGAAATTTATTTTTTACCAAATTTAATTGCTTGTATTATTTATTGTATATAATTTTACATTTTCTCTAAAGAAAAGAAAATTCTTTTTAGCAAATTATATTTTATGCCATGCAGTTTCTAGAAAATTTCACGCTACATAAATACAAAATTTATTTATTTTACAAACATTATTTAGGTATTTACACATTTATTACAAATGATAAATTTAAACTGAACGTATGACATCATAGATCATAATTATTTGATACCCATTTTTATATTTAAAATATGTGAAATATTAAATTTCATTGAATATATAAGTTCAAACCCATTTTAAAGAAATTGACAAAAATTTAAGAAACTTTATAAACGCAGTTAATAAATTTATACTACATCTGAATATAATATTTTTGAACAAATTTATGATTTTACAATGCCATAATATTTTCATTTGAAAATATTTAGTTGTTTTGTATATTTTCAAAACTTAATGTGCATTTGGAAGCAATTAAATTAAAATAATTTTTTTTCAACTAAGAGAGAGAAAGAGAGAAAGAAAAATGATTGCTCATAGTTTATACTTAAATAAATAAAGTAACCACTATGAAAAAGTTCTTATAATACAATTAAGCTATTGAAGAAGCAATATAGTTAAAGATATAGCAAGGTTTTGTAAAAATTAAAGCAAATTAAAAAAATTTTCGTTTTTTAATAGAAGAGAATTATATTTCAAGTAGCAATTAAGAATGCATCTCTTTATAGACAAACTCTTGTCTATTAAAAATTAACTTTCTTTCTCGAATTTCATAATATTTCTTAAATAAAATATTAATATTTTTTGTAAAATAAAAACTTTTCTATAATATAATGAAGTTATTTTTTAAAAATCTTAATATTTTGTAATTTATTGTGTAGTCATACTTACCAAAATGTATATTTTTAGTTGATTTTTAAGATGTTTTAAGATGTTCGATACAAATATTGCCCAAAAAAAAGTCCAATTTTTAATTTTTATGCATGAGATTACAAACAATTTCTTGACGACTTACATTTATTATTGAATCTTTCATAAAATTAACTTAACCTAAAGAAAATTTACTATCATTATAAAATATTTTAAAATTTTGGAAGATTTAATATATAAAATATAAAATAAAATGCAAATTTATATATCTCCATGATTGTTCACAATTTAAAATTTAATAAGCTAACCAAAATTTTATATTTAATTACCAATCTTCTTTTTTTATATAAAGAATAATTATAGTAAACTTTATATTTGTCACCTTACCAGTAGTATATTTCTAATTTGTGCATTTTTGTACTTGTAAAGCTGTAGTTCACTTTTTCCTTTCCTTTGAAAATGTTTCATTTTAAAAATGCAGAGACAAATCTTTGTGACCTGTTTCAAAACCCAAATATCCTTACAATTATCAAAATTAAAACAATATTTTAATTTTTGATAAAACTATTACAATTTAAGACTTTTTTTTAAAAAAATATCTATAAATGTATATTGAAATAGTAAATATGTAGTTGTAAAATATCAAAATTAGAATAATGATATGGTTGGTGTGTCATTTTAACTTTCCATTTCTTACATGAAGGAAAACTTGAGAGAGACGTACAATTTAGAATAAATTATAATTAATTTGTATAGTAAATTTAATCTTATAATATGTAGTTCTTATTTGAAATATAAATATTTTAAAGATTTTTTCTCTTAAAATGAACTTGTTATATTTCACTTGTAATCAATCAAATTTGAATTATTTGTCATTACTTCTTTCTTGCAGAGATGTTTCCTCTAAAATATTTATGAGGAATCTAGTCACATAATTTAATTTAATTTTTGTACATTTTTTGAGAATTTCTCTGAGCAAACATAGTCTTATAACATATTTGAAAAAAATATTAATAGTTTATATAATTTTGTGGCGATTTGTTTTCATTGCTATAAAAATAGTAATAACATTTTCATATGTATATTTATTTACATTCAAGATTTTAATAAAATTATTCAATATGAAATTCCTTAAGTATAAAAAATGTTTTCTAAAAAAAAGTATATACTAAACATTTCAACTTTTATGTCTATTTTATAACCATTTTAATATTAATTTAATTGAATAGCAAAATAAAAGTTCCTTCTAAACGTAATGAATTGAAATACTTTGCATTTAGAGAAAACTTTTATTTTGCTACACGACTTTACATTATTTTAAAAATAAACTAACATTTAATTGAAATATTCATTTCTGAAATTTCAAAATTAATTTAAAGTTATAAACTGTTTAAGCTGAAGCGTATTAATATAAATAATCAAAGCTGAAATTAAATTATTGAGTTATCATTTTGTCAAAGAATGTGTTTGATTAACCGACTGTTGATAGCAATACTTTTTCTAAATCAAAAACATACTAGTTATTCCAAATAAGAACAAAAGGAACATTGGAATTATAAATGTGACTGAAAAGGATGTCATGAATCAATTTTATCTATAAAGTTTCCTCAACTTATTATGTTGGAGTATCTGACATTATTCACAAAGTGAGTAATGAACTAACGCTTATTTCAAGTGTCTGAATTGTTCCGGTGATACGTTTAGGCGTGAAATAAATAATTCAGTTCATACATTAATCTACTGATAAATTGTAAAGTACTATATAATATATAAACACTTATTATATATGCTGCGAAATATCATGTTGTATACAGAATTATCAATATATACTAAAATAGAATTAAATGAGATCCAATTATGAATAGTTAATTTTATTATTTTATTAAAATATAAAGCCCTTATAAACTTTGCATGATACTAACTACGACTTGTATTATTGTTGTCGAAACAAATTGTTCAGTATTGCAAGATACAATTAGAATGAGTTTATGACTTTAAAACATTTCTTTATCGTGAATATAATAACTCTGAATAAAAAATTCAAGATGTGAGTTCAATCTTCAAAATTGAATTAAATCAAATTTCCTAAGATCTATGTGTATATTTTTAAATGATCTAAATGTATCAGTTAAAATATATAAATTTATTTCTGCCACAGTACGTTATTTTGATAACAAAACACGTTTTGTATAAGTACTTGAAAACACAAAATACTTAGAAGATAAAAGAAGACAGATCCTGAAAAGATTATTTTAAAACAAGTTGTAACATGAAAGAAAATTTGAAAACAAGTTGAAACATGTTATGCGTTATTCATTTTTCAATGTTCTTGAAATAGCTAGTTTCTTAAAAATGGTTATTGAGAATATCAATTCTAGGAAGCAAAATATTTGTTACAGAATGAACTGCTTTCTAAATTTATTTTAAAATATTTTAGAGAGTAAAATTGGGACAGCTTGATTTATTTCAAAAAGAAATTAG
Organism: Latrodectus geometricus; assembly: GCA_026290005.1. Lineage (NCBI taxonomy): Eukaryota > Metazoa > Arthropoda > Arachnida > Araneae > Theridiidae > Latrodectus > Latrodectus geometricus. Next base: position 51,193 of record JAPDSC010042506.1, read on the forward strand.
ATAAAAGAAATTCATTTTTAAGAAGTAACTTTTTTAAAAGTAACTTAAAATATACTTATATATCAATTTTATTTGTATGAATAACAATTTTTTTTAAAAATAAAACACTTAAGCAGGGTATTCTTTTATAGCTTAAATAAAATTGGAAAAGAAAATTAAGATACTATTGTTCTCTTTATGAAATTAATTCATAAAATATTTTGAAAAAGAAAATTAATTAACATAAGAAGAACTATATCTTAAAAATTATAAATGGAATTCTTATTTCTTTTCAAGAAAGCTCTGATTATCAAACATTTACAACAGCACACATTTCTTCAACACAGATCTACTTTCAAAGAATAAAAATGCAGGAAGTACACAAATTGAAAATTTTGAGGTTTCTTGTAAATGTTTTTGTATATTTAGTATTTCGATTTGAATTTTCTCTGAAAAATAATAATCAAATAATGCTTTCGAAATATTTATTGATGAAAGCTAAAAGAAGACTATGTATTACATTTTCTTTGTTAAGATAATTTTCAAATAAAAAAGACTTGTTAATTTTGGTAACTAAGTATTTATCTGGATTGTTTTTTTCAATAATAAGTAAAAACTTCAAGTTTATGGTTAAAAACTCAAATTCAAGTTCAAAATTTAATTTAAAATTGCACATGAGTTTAATCCAGTTATCTTCATTTAAGGAAATATTTGGGTGCAAAAATGTTTCACCAAAATTAAAAATCAATTCTTCCTCAGATTTGTTGAAAAGAAGTATGAATCAGAACATTATAAAATGGATTATTTACATAACCATGGAATTTCTCAATAGTTGAGAAATAAATATTACAGGCACTCTACAAGCAAAGCCACAATTAAGATTGTAAAAAAAGTTTTTCTAGAAATATTTTAGCCTTATAGATTTCGAGATGAAAAATATTTATTAATAATTTTACTCATTTTAACATAAATTCATTAATTAAATGTAACTTCAATTAATATTAAGAATGTATTTTAAATAGCTTACATTTTATAAACTGAAAACATTTTACATTTTCTTTATAAAACAATAATAAGAATAAGTATTAAATTAAGTCTAACCCTTAAGAAACAACTTTGTGCTATAGTTTTAATAAAATCTTTTCTTTGCACTTATAGCTTAATCTGTTATAAATTATTATGAAGCATTTCTTTCAAATTTTACATTACTGCAACGTAATCTTTCTTAGAAAAATTTCATTAAACATAAGTTAAATCAAGTTAAATCTAAATAAGTATAACAGAGAGAGAGAGAGAGAGAGAGAGAGAGAGAGAGAGAGAGAGAATATTATAATAACCTGAAATTTAGAAAATTGATTCGCATTTTTAATACAAGAAATATCACTATTTACAAAAAATTTACAATGAAATTGTTAATAACAGTTGTTTTGATATTTTGATTGACATAAGAATTTAAATTATATTTTGTTTAAAAATATTAACGATAAAGTAGAACTAATGTTTCACAACTTGTGTTACATGAGCATTTGAAATCATATAGAACAGAAGTACAATATAACACGTTACTTATATATAATAATAATTTAAAGTGTATAATTGACGTATTAAGAACTCTTCTACTATAAAAAAAAGTCTCAGAAAATGTTCTAGTTATGTTAAAAATTAAGTTTCATTTTTTCTGATATAAGCTGAAAAATAACATTTACTTTTATTTTAATTATGGAATTTACAATGTAAAAATGCTTTATTTCTTATGATTAAAACTCCATCAAGTTAAGTAAATATTATGGGAAAAAATAGTGCCAAATATTTAACAAAGAGAAAACTTTTTATAGTGTAAAAAATATAAATGAACTTTCTTGACATATTTTTATTAAAATATAATAAAATGTTTTCTTATAAAAAAGTAGCAGTATAAAAAGTAGCAGCATAATTTTTTCCTTGTATAAGACAAGAAATGTAATTTTATTGAATTAATTTTGAAATGATACTTTAAATAAAATAATTAGGAAACATTGTTTGCAGAAGAAAATATTTCCTACATAAAATCAAATTTATCCACTTTTTTAATCATGAAGAATCATGTTTAATTTAAAAAATACTTTAAGAAACGAAACAGTTTAATTTATATAAATTCGAAAGATTATTAGTCAGTTATATTTCAGAAGTGTAAAAATGATAGTTGGAAAGGAATCTTTTATATTCATATTTAATTATACAATTATTAATTCATTGTAAATATTTTATTTCATTAAAAGCTACAAAAATAAGTTTATATTTTCTTTGATATGAGAAATTAAAATAAAAATTTTATAATTCAACAGTTTAGAAGAAATTAGAAAACATGAAACCATTAACAAATTTTACACAAGATAAAAAATGATAGTAAATACAAATTCACAAATCATCATAAATGAAGTTTTAATTCTTCATTATACTGAAAATTATTTTATAATTTTATCTTAATTAGGCTTTAAAAAGCATAAATTGAAATCCATGCTTTTTTTAATTATGATTTAAATTTACAAGAATGATTTAAATTTACAAAAATATAAATGATTAAAAATAATTTATTATTAATTACATGAAGGTAATAGCATATTTATTTCAGAATGAAAAGAGTTATGAGTATATAACGATTGAAAGAAAAGAGAAAATGTAAATGATGTCGTAGTGCAAACGACATAAAAGGAGCCGCAGAGAAAACAGATGTTTTACTGTAAATAAATTCTGTAACAATTCCTCTCGGCAGTAGTTTTGTAAAATATAAAAGAAAGGAAACATAAAAATTGTAATATAAAGAGACAAGTGTAATAAAGAAATAAAACTATATATTTCAAAGTGGCACCCGAAAACTGCACTTAAAGTTTATTGCAGTTTTCCATCCCAGGGTCCTTTTCCCCTTGGGATGTATGGGTGGTCCATATGAAATTAAAATATTCTCCTTTTTGTTTGTGTGTGGCCAATCAAGGGTTTTGGAGGGGAGATTTCTGACCATTCCCTGGAAGCCTAACATCGATGAGATACAAGAAAATATCCAATAGAAGAAAATGGGAGGAGAGATGAGGGCAATAAAAGTTCAGGAGGTGAAGATGGAGCATTCAGAATTCACAGATGATGATATGATTTGAAAGGACAACACCAGCGAGGATGCAGATTCCGAACACCATTCCGGCATGCAGATTTTCAGCATCCAGTATTCCGACATGGAGATATGCAGATATCCAGACATACAGATATTCAGAGATTCACAGATAAAGCTGAATTGAAAGCCGGTGACGAGATATTAGGAAGAGAAGCCTAACCTAACGATGAGACCTTGGGAACGACAAAGTCCACCGATGATGAAAGGAAAAGGTACGGAGCAGTGAAGCACAGGCCTGACCAAAAGAAGAGTCTAACAAAAGGAAAGCAACGGTTCTGAACAACAAAGGGAAATTCACTACAAAGGGGGTGAGTCATTTTAATCTCTGCTTCAGGACCCACTGGCCGCACAATGTTTTATAAATCTGCTTTTATATGTTGATAAGACATTTAATCTTTAAATATAAATTGTAAATATTTAAATGTTAATAGTACAATAAAATTACATTATTATTATTATTATTTAAACTGTGTCATTCTCATATGTTCTCATTACATCTCCACTATTTCTAAGAACTTGGGTTAGCTCGGTGTTACTCATATATATACCGAGTTTAACCACAACATATGACTATTTAGAAAATGAAAACAATTGCTTAAAATTTTCAAGTAATATTAACACAGAAAATGCAACATATGCAAAAATAAATTTATTTTAGCTAATTTGACAATGTGAAAAATACATTTTATTCAATTACATTTTTCAATATATCATAACTAAAGCCACAAATTAGCCAATAAATTAGAAATCTGGAGATTCTTAAGTAAATGTTTATTAGAGATGAAATATTATTTTTGAGAAAGAGATAACTTTCCATTAGAATCAAAGATAAGTAAGAATGCATTTTATAATGAAGGAAGTAAAATTGGGAGAACAACAGAACTTACCATTTGAAAAAGCATTATTGTTGTCGCTCGTTTAGCAACAGTTTCTATTTCGAAGACAGGAATTCTTATTCTACTTTCGAAAGCATCCATTAGTTGAAATTGTTTTTATAAGTTGGAATTAAAACCCCTAGCTCTTGTCTAAAACGCATAACTATGCTTCAAGCTCATGCTTTCAAAAGTGACGGATTTCACTATGAAACAGTAACTCAGTCTTGTTTCGATTGACAAAAATTGTTAAAAACAAAAATTCTATAGCTCTTTGTAGATGACACATCAACCACGCTCTTAGATAAATATTTTCACAACAGATTTCTGCACAGTGCTAAAATTGCACAGTGAAATGCAAAGTTTAGGAATGCATAGTGAAAAATCTTCAGTTTTTTCCCAAATATGAATATTTATTTTCATGTCAGAAAAGAAGAATTGAGGTTTGGAAATCAGTAATATGATAATGTAAATCATTGTATTCGTTATTTTTCATTGGGGGAAGATGTCAGATTTAGTGAGAAACCTACAAAGCTATGAACCCCCACATTTTGCTTTATTCTCATTGTTATGAAAGGATTTATTGAGAATAATTTGATATTGACAATTTCTGCTGACATGGAAGTGGTGTACAAGTGCTACTTGTGGATAAGCAAACAGCAATGAGTTACCTAAGTAAACTGGCAGATCAAATGCTTATATAATTTTTAATGTGATGGCGAAAGGATACTTCTGGGAAAATAATGTAACTATACACCTTGGCAGCAGGGTTCAAAGTTTATCCGCTGGAATCTGATTTCCAACAATTTTTTGATGACTACAGCAGAGGCTGTATCTCAAAACCATAGAAAATATGTGAGATGTGATTAAAATATGTATCTAACGTCACTATAATCTTCCCTTTAATTTACAAAATCTACAATGCTGCATTTTTAAAAATAATAATCAAAAGCATCAATATCAACTTTTATGTTGCATCTCTGGAAATTACTTTTCTCATGTCCTTAGACAAATTGTGAGATTTTATTAAGTGTTTCTTAAAAAATGATAGTAATTTCATCTATTTTAGAAATTATTTATTCACAAGGTTAGAAAGCCTTATAAATAATTTAAATAAGAATTTTGACAATATACTGACCCTTTTAACTGAATAATATTTGGATGATAATTTAATTTTGTTTACATCTTTCTAAAAGCATTTTTATCATAAAATAGCCGACTTTTATTAATAAATGATAAGTTTAGATTTTATTCGAAAATGTTTTTTTTTAAATTTATTTGCCTTACTGAATAATGCGTGTATGAATCAATTCACTTTTTTATTATAAAATTAAATAATCAAATATTTTGTTATAGAGGATGATGATATAATGATAAATATTAATATTTAGCTTCATCAATATTTATTCATTAGGTAATATTCATCTGTATTAAAATTTATTATTTTAACGCTTTAGTAGTTAGTCGAATATGTTATCCAAACATAATGAATTCTAATTACATTAGAATAAAATTGCGTGTAATAGAGAACCATGAAAGTAAATAATAGAGAATTTGACAAACTCAGTGCTTTACTCTCTTAACAATATAAAATCTGTGTGTTCTCAAAAAATAAATGTAATATAATAAAGATAAAGAAGTCTTTGAGCAAAATTATACATCAAAGGATTCATTTATGTAAAAATCGTAAACATAATTTTTGGAATTCTTTTTGTTTTTCAAAATAAATAATAAACATAAATCGTTGTAGAATATTTGTAGGTTATTTATAATGAAACTCTTTTTTTTATAAAAAAACATTGATTCAATAATTTAAAATACTCAAAAATTCATTTTTATAAAAAGGATATTTAATAGCAATTAATTATGTCATATATAAATAAACACAGAATGAATGTATCTATTTATAATCAAATTATTATAAGTACTACATCGTGGGACATATAATAACAAGGATATTTTGTGATAAGTAATTTCGGGGGATATTTTATATGCCTGAATTTTTGGCAATGGAATTCGATAGAAAAAGAACATTAATTTATAAAAATTGTAAGTATCTGTTAACTTATTAAAATTTATAAGAAATAAATAATGTATGGAAATAATTGCGTATAATCGTACATTTAAATTATGTATATTTGAGAAAATTTTTTAATTTGACACGTTCAGTAAAAGGATTATTTTTCAAATTAATTTAATAAATTTCATTTCTAAAATTATTAATATCAATAACAGAATTATCCTAAAATAATAATATAAAGTATTTTTGAACTATATAATTAGATTATTCGTAGAAACTTTGAAATATCATTTTTAATTATTTGAGTATTCATTGCGTCAAAACGTATTCGTCATGTATTATATTCTATGAAAACATTTGGTTAGTATAATTATAATGATAAAAATGTTTATTTTACAAGTTTTGTTTTTACTTTAGAATATATGTGTATTATAAATGGTCAAACTATTATCAAAAGTTACAGCTATATAACAAAGGGAAATAATTTGTGATTTGCTTGAATGATGTTAATGAGCTCAATGATTAAAGAATCAATTAAGTATAATTTTATTTAATAGTGAAGTAGACAAAAGTAATATTTATCAACGTGATTAGTGAAACCTAATAAACTAGTAATTTATTTATTTTTTTTTTTATTTAAGAAGCATGATGAAATCAAGATATTTTAATAAAATCCGACTTGTCACAGAAAGAAGTTAAATAATAAATATTTAATAAAAATGAAGAAATTAGACAAGAAATTGTTAAAGCTTAATTAAAGACGCTATTTCTAAATTCCTTAAGAAAGATAAGGAGACGCAATGACTGTGCAAGGCATTTGTTAAAGACAAGAAAATAAACACGATATCAGTTTACAATGGGAGAATGATGAAATCATCTGTCACAAAATCGTCTTTGAATATGCATAAAGAAATGGCACAATTTAATTAAAGGATTATGCACATAAAAATTATGGAAAAGAATACTTGATACTAACACCATACTTAAGAATATTTTGTAAAATTATATGAAACATATTATCTATATAGTATGTGATAATTTATCATAAATAAATTTAATATTTACGTAATCATTGGTGAACGTATATTATATCACACAAGACAATTTCTTATTAAAATCAGTGAGGTAATTTAGGTACTAAAAATAAAACTTTTTTATAAGATTATTTCTAAGTGATAGAAAAACTGTTTTCAATATATATCTTATTCGTATATCAAATGTCACTAAAAAAATAACCTATTAATCTACCAATATGCTAATAAAAAATCATTTTTATCCTGATTTTAGTCCTGAAACTTTTGCTTAAGAATGAACAATGTCAATATTAAGACTGTTCTCATTAAATTTAAACTATGTTTGTTTACATTACAGATTATAGGTTCTTTAAGAAGAGATTATGCTCCAAATTTTGAATATCTTTAATTTTGAAGTTGCTTTTAAAATATTTTTACTCAAAGCTTATTTGTTGAAGTTTCTCTACTAGAGTGAGAAGGTTTATATTCATTGTATTTGTAAAAGTTTATTTTCCCAAGAACAGTTTAAACTAATATTTTTAAATAATCTAACTTTAATTATTACCTTTAGAAATAAAAATCTGTATTTAACATTTAAATTGATAAATTATCCTTACATTCATTTATATTTAATTAACATTAATGTAAATTTTAACAATAATTTAAAAATAACAAGTGTTCTGCAGGAGGAAATTAGCAAATTCAATCAAACTAGCCAACAATTTCTTTTCAGTATAGCTTCTAACTATAGGAGTTAACTTAAAACACTGCACACAAAAAATTCCTAAGCCCAAATTATGTATGAAAAATTAAATATTTGTTTCTTTTGTATTTGATATTTTTAACCTTAAAAACTTTTCTGAATACATCACTTCATAAGCAATAATTAAATTGAACTTCTGTTTAAATATTTGTTTACAAAACTGAAATTGGAACTTGTTTAAAACTTTTGAAGAATCATAAAATATTTTTAACAAAGTTCAAATTAATTCCGTATGTTTTACGAAGACATTATTATTTTACGAAGACATAATTTAACATAATTTGGATATTATTGAATAAAATTGGATATTTGACGTTATATTTCGGTTGTAAAAATATACAAGTTTTAGCTTAGTATATGTATTGTTTCTAATTTATAGATTACTTGTGAATGAAATATTTATTTTTTAGAACATAAATTTAAACTTTTCATGAGTTTATAAATTTTGAATTTGCATCTACTTAACTCAACGTTGAATACTTTATTCAGTAAGAGCACATATTTATGAAAATTTAAACCAAAGAATATTTTTCAGCAAATCATTTAAAATATAATTTTTCTGTAACTTATATTAATTTAAAAGCAGCCAAAGTATTTAAATATTTTAGGACTGAATAATAATCTTGAAAGTTACATTTTAATAACAGATATGTCTTTAGATAGTTCAATGAAGTTTATATTCCTTGTCTGTCATTCTTAGTTTCCATTTTTATCTTTTTCAATATTCGGAATTAATATTCTTATCAACGGAGATATATTTTATTCAACATAGAAAAAGAAATGCGCTTTGCGAACACTAATATCTTTAATGCAACATTTGACTTAATACATTGTGTTTTAAATGAAATAAAATAAACGAAACAAAAACTGAAAAAATTATAAGTTTAAGGATTTTAATTTCACACATGAGCGATCTTTTATTTGAAGACTTTGAGTGTGACTTGTCTTCCTTTTGTAACTTTTTCAGTACTGAATTCTGCTATCATTGATTTTCAAGGATTTATATGACGTTTTAAAAATTTATTATAAAACATGTATTTGAAATTTAATTGACGAACTTAGAATATTTTTCCTTACATTCTTGAAAATGTGTTCCTCCTGGCTTAAACTCAAATTTAATTTCATGGTAAAATGATAATCAATGAATATGGTGATTGAACTACCTAGACATTTTGTTAAATATATGTGGTATTTGAAAATGAGAATATATATATATATATATATATATATATATATATATATATATATATTTGTCGAGTGCCAGCCAGACTGTGCTGTTCCACTTTTTCAACTGAATCGCAATTGGGTGCGGAGCCCGACTTCCTCAGTACACATATACCATAGGTACCCGTTTATAGGGTAGGCTACCATTCATACTCCATTCATATAAAGAAAGGACAAAGACAAGAGAGAGAGAAAGTATATCCAAGCCCGTACCGGGATTTGAACCCAGACGTCCTTATCTCCAGGCAGGCACGCTGACCACACGACAGAGTAGGCGACAATATATTTCTTAATTGGTTGAATTTATATTTATTCTGGTAAATATATTAATTTGTTTATACAAATTTTACCAACTATCGAATTTTTTTTGTCAGGGACAAATATATATATATGGCTATAGAAGGAAGAAAAAAGGATTATTTTATATTCAAATTATTATGTTTATTTAACTTAAAATCTAAATATTTTTATTTTAAGTATTTATTTTATTATAAAAAATATATTCTTTGAGTTAAAAACAAGTGTTTCTAACACGCATGCCTTGACAATAAACATTCAGATTTGCATATTTATTATATTTTAACTTTTGGGCATATCAATAGAAGTAATCAAGTTATATTAAAATAATTAGGTGAAATTGGTATAAAACTCACCCTCAAAGTATTTCAGGCAGTCATTTAATTATGGAAATTAAATTTTAGAGTAAAAACCCCATGCATTTTGTTCTAAATATGGCCAAATTTGCGATCCTAGAAAATAATATAAAGTTGTCATAAAACAAAAAAATAATAATTTAACACTTTAATTTAAATGAAGATAATAAAATGAAATAATTATTTTAAATGCAAAAGAAATTCATATGCAATTAAAAAAGTGGAATGAAAATAATTAGTAAAGGACAAAAAAATACTGGTACAAAGGATAAATCCAGAAAAATGCAGAATTTGTCATGTGAAATCATCAACATAGCAAACATGAAATTAATCTAATACGACAAGTTTCAGTTTTGTATTGTTTGAAGTAATGAATGTTGAAAGCCCAAACACCAAATTCATGTAAAAACATTTGTAGTAAAATGTTTCAAGCAATTTCTGATAATAATCAATCATACTTTGTAGAAGCAAATTTGACTTATTATATTCTCTATAATAAATGACTGCTCATTTATCAAAGTCAGCAAATCTTTTCAGAATGTGTGTTCCTAAATTCAGAGTTTATATTATTTTGTGTTTTTATACTTCGGAAAGGTTAATAAGAAATCCCTAGGCAGCTATTTGCTGATTTAAGTGCAGTAAATTAATAAATAATATTTGGGAAAAATATGGGATGTGTTTATTTTTTCTATCATAATCGAATAATATTGTAAGAAGTTCTAAAATATTAAGTTAATTTTGATAACGAAATTGTTTTCCTTTAGAAAGAACATATCGTAGATCTGATGAAACGCTGAAAACAAACAAAGCTTTTTGATAACAATATTTTACCTATAATATTTAAATGAATCCATAAAATCAAAGAAAAAATAAAATTACACATACTATGAGCCAATAGTGAAATATCAATAATTAAAAAATAATAAGCGACATACATAATTTAAGATAATTTTACGACAAATGTAGGCAAGTATATCAGCATCAGTAAAGCTATAGCTGTTGAAATTTTGACGTTAAAGCTCTCAGCCTTTCTTCTTGTAAGTGATGACATTTAAATATTTCAAAAGGAAAAGTCAAGTATTGTTACATATGTGACATAGGTAGACAAAAATTTAGGCAGCAACAAACCTAATTCATCTTTCTAGGAAATGATCATGTAAAGAATTATTAACTGTGTTTCTAAAATTACATGAGCTTTATCTTGATGAAATAAAATGCGTTGAAGATTTTCGAAGCCTTGGACTTTTTGTTATATCAATGTAAACGACATATATGAGTGTATGTTTAGTTAGAAGATCCTATGGTCTTTCCTATCTTCCTATCTCTAAATTCGGAGACCCAGATAGTGCTGCCATCTATGAGCGAAGTCGTACTTCCACCTAGTGAGAGGGTGCTCTGTTAAAAACGGAAGGTTCTCTTTCTGACGTTTTCTTCTCTAAAGTTTCTATATTATTGATCTCATTTCTATAAAGTAGCAGAATGTCTAGATTTTCCCTTATGATATTGTCAGTCCCCTCAATTTTTGATTAAATAAAATAAAATAACGATCAAATGAATACATAAAAAGTAAGCAAAACATTGCATTTTAGCCTAATGCCAAAAACAATAGAGAGAACCATAAAATTAAAAACATGGTAACACAATATTTACCAAGGAAATGATATTCAAATGGAAATATACTTTTACCCACTTAATGTAATGATAAAACTCGGAAAAGAATCTACAGTTACTTCAAATATTTTAAGTATGCAGATGGAAAATATGAAATATATTTTAAATTCTATTCAGGAAAGAAAATTTAATTTAAAGTATACTTCACAAATGTTACTTTTTAAAAATTTTGTATGTTTAAAAATTTTAAAAAATAAAGCACATGACATATTCATAAATTTCACGGTACTAGTACATCGTTTCAGGGAAAATTCTTAAAAAGGAAATTATATTCACGTATCATGATTGACGGATTCAGAATGAGGGATTTAAAAAGTATATAGTGTGAAAGATAGCAAAAAATTGTAAGTGCTTTTCTGAATTTCTATTTTCCAGTGAGTTAAAGATTTCAAATCTGTCTCCATAACAAATGTGGAAAACAAATGGAGAAAAATTATTTACTGTGAGGTTAAAATAGAAACGCTTTATTGACATTCTGCGGTTGCATTATACTATTCAAATTTGTTTGTGAAGAAGAAGCATTTTACTTCTCGTACAATATAAGGAATTATTTCATTAAAAGTTTAGACTAAGTAGACTCAAGTTATTAATTTTTATAAAAATATGAATTTTATTTTTAATTTAGAAATTACTTTTATAGAGGCCGTTTTACTCATTAAAATAAAATGTTTTCATAATTTAAAATATATTAAAGGGAAAATTATAATTTGTACCCTGATATAAGAAGTTTTTGTTTTATAACAATGATTTCTTTTGTACATTGTGATATTTCAAATTATAAATGAAAATAAAACAAAAATATTACAAATACTTTTATAAATATAAATAAAATAAGAAGGTAGATAATAATTTAAAGATTGAATAAAATATTTTTTTTCATATAAAAATGAAGTAAAATGAAAAATACATTATATTGTTCAATAGTAAAATGTTTATGTATTTATTTTTGGAAACATTAGTGTAAAATTACACTGCTGGCCACTGAAAGCCCTACTCAAGAAAGACTATAGATATCAGCGCAAAATTGGTTTGGATAACGCATTACAAAAATATAAAAGGATTGATAATACATAATAATTTCAAAGTTAATTATAAAAGTAGCTACCGTTGTCGGCTAAAGGTTAGACTATACTTAAGGGTGCCCCTTTGATTCTCGCCAAGTTGTGATCATGATTGATCACCTAGCTGGGCAAAACCGAATCATGTTCTGATTGGTTTAGATGCAGTCGAGGCTCTGATTGGTTCATCGTTTTCAGAATTTTGAAAATCCAACAGATGTTGCGTTATTTTTGAATGTTCAAACATACCTGTATCTATACTGTAATCGTTCGCGTCGATTACAGTAAAACATACTGTGATCGGCGGGAACAGGAATGGCGCCAAAAAATCGCCAAGTTCGCCAAAGGGCACCCTAAAGTATATTTTACCTTGACTAAAATAGATGCCAAACCTGACGGCATAGAACTAAAGGAGCATAGGATTGAAGCTTGAGATATAAGTATCTTTACGAATTATACATAATCCCAAACTTTTACGGGTCCAGAAAAAGGTGCATCCTGGACCAATTGTTGTGCAAGTATAGACCACAAGTTTTTGACTGGCGATAAATCGGAGAATAAACAGGTCAAGGAAGTAATTCAATCAAAAGAAAAATGAAGTTCTTGAATATTGCAAGCCATGTGTGAGAGCACATAATTCTGGTGGAATATGGCTGATAGCAAATGCAAAATGTCTGGGAGGACAATAAGCTATAACATCTCGGATGTAGCGATAGCTGTTTAGTGCAAAGTGTACAAAAAGGTGAGAAAATGAACTTTAATAGAACAAAAACTATCTTACTGTTTCCAGAAAAAGTGTAGCAGTGCATAGTGTAACAATTTAGCAGCTCTATACCTCATTAGGACCAGACTTGAATTTATATTAAGATCTTTAAGAAGTGTAATTTTATTTTTTTAATTGTAACTTAAATTAATAAAAATGTACAGTTTTAATTATTTATAATTACTGTTAAATTAGAAAGCAAACATTTTATTAACTGTATTGGATTTTATGTATTTTGTATTTGAATCTATACATTGAGCATTTGAAATAGACTCATTTGAAAATTCAACCACTGAATAATATTTTATATTTAAAAACAAAAATTTAATTCACTTTTAATGATATATCAATTCCATTTTTGATGATAGTTAATGTAAATTTCTTAAAAAGAAGAATTCGCCATAATAGAACAGAAAACATTTTGGCTAATGTATAAGACGTAAATATTATAATTTAAGAAAATGAAGAACTTTATTTCTCCTATGAATATGATGCTATAGTGCTAGTTATTTATAACTTTTATTGTTATTTTTATTAAAGTCGGATTACAATTAATTGCAGATTGCATTAATTTTACAATTAATTAGTGAACTGTTATATACTGGATGTGAGACAAAACAAACTAAAATTCTTCTTATTAAGTATTTTCCAATAAACATCGAGGGAAATCTGATATGTTTAACCTTGAGCATTCTTAAAAGCAATTAATTTAAAATGTATTATTTCAGAAATATTGTTTCAATTTTTTACATTAATCATTTGTATTTTATATTGCGATATAATAAATAGTTTTTATAAGTATCTAAGCATTTTTTATGTTTTTAAAATAATTCAACAGGTTATACAGTTTGAGAAAGGAGAAATTCAGGAAAAAGGTTCTTTAAAAATGAATTTCATAATACAGGAAGAGACTTAAGTGCTTCTTTGTGAAATCGAAATAAATTTGAGAATTCGAATCTCTTTTGAAAGAGATTCCACTGTATTAGGATCCATTTATTCATCATTTTTCAAAGAGTTTTTAGCTAAAAGCTGTATTTTATACATGTTTTCTATAAAATTTCCGAGAATGTTTTATATTACTTCTCTTTTGTGCAATTGAAAGAAATATAATACGTAGATTAAAATGTTTTTGCATGTAGTATTTTCTGTATAATAATTAAAAAGTTAAAAGACTTTTTACTTAGACTGATTTCTAAGCTAGCGTGAATAAATAGTCTTTTAAAAATGTATGAACATTTTAACTATGGAAAATTTTATACGAAGCTACGTAAAATAAAGTCTTTTGAAAAGCTATGAATATTTGAACTGCGAAATATTTTTAAGTAATATAAGGCAATGAACATATAATTTGCTTATCAATGAATCAATTTAATAATTTTTATTTTAATAAATGTTTTATTAATAACAACTTCATAGGAAACTTTCCTATTTGATGTAATATTTTAATATTACTGGAAAAAAACACAATATTTTTAAATATTATATGTTAATAAAAATTTTGTCTTAAATATCAGAATCTTGTAATAACTTTTAATAATTTAGTTAACAATTTTATACTGAAATTTAGATACTAAAATATATTATTATAAAAAGAGTAATTAGTGCCTTTTAATATATTTTTGCTCTGCTTACGTTTTCTTACTTTAAGAAATATTATTGACTTTAAAACACTTTCTTATATAGAATCAAATGTAAATAACTGACAGAATAACAAATTAAAAATTTTAAGTTTATTGATTTTATTTGAATTTTGCAATAGGTTAAACAATTGATTCTTACTAAATATAGTCAAGACTATTGAGTAGTGAGGTGTATACTTCATCTTTACATTTTGAATGCCAAAATGTTTTTCTAAAATCTAAATTAGCGAACCAAATACTGAAAATAAAATATTTCACTGATTGATGATCAAGCATTTTTTAAAAAATGTATAAATAATCCTCAATGATACAATTTACAATTTTATGTGCTTGAAATAATTTAAATTTTCTTTAATTTCATATATTTATTATAATTAAATTTAAACATACAGGGTGAAGTTAACAAAACAGTTAGTAATTAAACATTGAACTTTAATTTTAAAACTTAAGTTTAGATATCATTATTTTAAAATTAGTATTTTTTTATATAAAACAGATAATATCACAACAATTAAAATTGAAGTATTAAAAAATGATCTTAAATTTCCAATATAACAATGAGAGTTATAAAACATTTGTGTGTGAAAAACTTTCACATCTTCAATCATTTTAAATATATTTGACATCAAATTATTTTATTTAATGCAAATGCATCCTTATACTTGTTCCAAACATAATTTGTGTTTCAAATACTATTTTAATATAAAAACAAATATTCTGATCACTCAATACATTATTCGGCCTGTTGTGATAATATTCATTATGCTTATTTAATTTCTTAAGATTTAAACTAAGTTTAAATACAATAGCTTTAAGGAATAAATATATTATTTCTCTTTTGAATTTTAAGCATAAGATTGTACTTTTACATAAAGTTTCATTATATGTACCATATGTTTAAATAATTTTGATCTCTGTTGCTTTTAATCAATAAATAAGAGACACCAATTATCTGTTTTATGCATGAATTCTTTTCAAGATTTGTCCTTTATTTTTTTGTTACCTTTAATCTTTCAAAAAATAAATATAAAAAAATATCTTTGGAAACACCCAACTGACATGCAAAGATAGAATGATTATATAGAAATTTAAAACATGCATTGATAAATGTTAACTAAAAATGTAATAAACTTTAAAATAGTTAATTAAAATTAAGCATAACTTGCTATTTATTTATCTTCAGCGGAAATATTTTTTATATTATTCAAATATTCCATTTTATTTAAAAAATCTTGGTGTTGGATTTTCAAACAAAAATGAATTTGGTCATATTAAATATTTATTAGATTTATCAAGTTTCATCAGACAAAGAAAAAAGTTTACATGTATGAACTTATTCCTGCTAAGTGTATAGTTTCTAAGTAGTTCAATCTATTTATATATTATTAATGAAGATCAGAACTGTGTGGATGCATAAATGCTACTTCATTATGAATTTGGTTCTATATATATGTTTGGAAAGTTAAACTAAAATAGTAAATCTAAAGGAATATTTCGCTTCAAAGATTCTAAAATGTTTCATCGAACTATAAAAATAAAATTTGGAATTATTAACTGTGTGCAATAAAAGTAACGAATGAACTGATTTTAGTATAGGCTATAGAATTAGAAAGGAATAAACAGAAAATAATAAAAAAT
>JAPDSC010042509.1:0-41927 GCA_026290005.1 Latrodectus geometricus
TTTAAGGATGTTCTTTGATGAATTTAAATAATTGTTTATCAACGCATAGAAATTATTAAAAATACTATCTGTGAAAGTAAAATTAAGAAAAATAACTAGGCACCTGTAATTTTAGGACTTAAAAATATGCTACGAGTTGGAAAAAAATATGCCTTATATTCCAAAATTAATTTCTTTTATAAATTTAGTTTTAGTCTTACTAAAAAAGAAAATAAGAGTAATTTATGTTAGTTAAATATTCATCCTCGATGTTTCATTATTTTACTGCTTCATATTCATTATTTCAAATAATGAATATTAAAAAAAAAAAAAACACTGTCGAGAAACTTTTTTTTATACTTTAAATTCATTCTTAGAAACTTCTTTGCAACTTTTCTCATACTCTAAATTCATTTTAATAATGAAAACAATAAAATTGTTTATTCATAGTGATTTCAAATATTACTTATAAAGTAGCAAATATTAAAATTACTTACTGAAAGTAAAGTTATTTAACAATATACGTACGCATATTGTTAAATCATATACCAAAAATCTCCTTATAATTTTTGCTATAATATTCAGTTTTCAAAATAATTTTTATATATTGAGTTGTATTTAAGAAATATAACATTCCCATTCTATTAGTTTTTAGTGTATAAAATGCAAATATTTTCTTTACAAAAATTTAGCAATTCGAAGAAATTCTATATTGATTTGTAAAATATTCCATAAAATAAGAATTCTTTCTCTTTTGCAAAGTATCAGCAAATTAAACAATATTAATTATACATAAATTATTAAATATTTCTCTAAAATACATTTAACAATAATATGTCTCTGTTTTTACAATGTTGTATTTGTTCAAACTTCATGGTATTTCGCTTAATGAAATACCATGAAGAATATATCAAAATTATTTCTAATTATATTTAACTAAATTATTTAGTTAAGTTCATTGTAACGAATTGTTTTAAGTGGTTCATCAATTTAGAAAATTTGGCAAAAATGTTTTGCATACGTTTCTGGTTAAAAGTCAACACCAAAACACATAAATCCTGTATAATTCAGAGTTACAGCATTATTAATGATAAATATAGAAAATGCCTTCTGGAAATAGGAAGATAAATTAAAAAATATTGTATTTATAATTGATAACGATTGCTGCATTCATTGAAAGTGGCTTGAATATGTTGTAATTGAACAGAAGCTTATGTTATATCCATACTTGGAAAAAGTTTATTCATTTCTGTAGACGGTGCCGTATTTTGAGTTTAAATTTTTTCAAACGGTAATTAGGCTGATACGGGATGTATTAAATGCTCATTCAATACATGGGAATCAGTAAGGTATGGGATCAAGAAGAAAGCTTTCTTACTATTTGCAGTTTAATAAACAGTATCTTTTTATTTATTTTTTTATGAACATGATTACAAGGTAGATCTGTGAAAGAAAGAATACTTTGGTTAATTTATCGATTGAGAAGCGTAGGAATGTGAATTTCAATAGCATGCCAAATCATTACAGTGTGTTGATTTAATATAAAAATACATAGAATAACAATTTAACAGCTTCTCACAATGGTATCTCCAAACTCTAATTCGACCATATTGATATTTCAAACTGAAGCATAGTTAACTTTGACATCGTGTTGTGAATTGCCTAACTTAAAGCTTCTGTAAATCATATTAAAGACCACCGCATAATTGCTTTTCGGGAGGACTTTTCAGAGTGGGCCGTATTTATGTGTCATAAAGGAGAAAATTCATAAACAATCAGCACCCACAACCGAGTGTCTGCAGAAGGCAAAAACAAAACATCCCTCTCCTGTTGATCAACAAAGGCTGGGATCGATCCTATTATCATATGTTTTGTAAATATTACTCGTATTTGTATTGAGAGATAAAAAAATGCTTTTTTGAAAATTCATTTGTCTTTTTTAGAATACAACATTTTAAATAAATGAGAAGAAGTCCGGTGGCTAAGTGGTTAGAGCTCTTCGCTCACCCCAGGCACAAGTCAGACGTTCGATTTTCGGTCTGGGCGGCAAAGTCGGAGAGAGCTTCTTCCGTTTTTGAATAGAGCACCCTCATGCCAAAGTGGAAGTACGACTTTTGGCTCATAGATGGCAACACCATCTATATCTTTTAATTTAGAGATTGAAAACGGTGAAGACCCATAGACATCACACTCCAACCACCCCCAGAGGTATTAATTTGCAATGGGAACATGGAGGACATTGTGACCCGATAAATTTTACGTTCCCCAGTCATTAGTGAACACGACGGATCTTCGGCTAAGCCGGGATTCGAACTCACTACCTTTTGTATCGAGAACGACGTCCTAACCAACCAGGCCACCGCGGCCATATTAAACATTAGAGGTTTCGCGTTGGTCTGACCACCTAAGCGGGGCATATGCTTCGCACCCATGTGAACTCGATCATTGAAACTGATGTAGGCACTATATTCTTTGGCCTCCTTTTGGGTTGTCGTACCATTGAGTTTAAAGTTTTATAGTTTAATATATGAGAAAATAAGTTTAATTTCCTATTCATGTCTGAACATTAAAAATTTTGAATTTAGTTATGATTGATAGATACCTATTTTTTAAAATTGTGAAATATTTATATGTGTTCTAAAAAATGACAGTTTAGTAGAAACATTTAAAATTGATGCTCTGCTTTGCCATCGACAAATCTTTCTAGTCAAGATTTCTAGATTTAAATTTAATTCTTATGTTTTTTCCCCCTCCCAATTTTTAACTACTGTTTTTTAAAAGAATATATTGATGTTATATAGTAATACGTTATATCTTTCCTTCCTCAGTTTGATTTTATATGATTGAATGGAAGCTTTTTTTATACCATAAATAGTTTCAGAATCGACTTGGATGACAAAAATCCATGCATATAATAAGAATCATAATTAGATATTATTAACATTAGATTAATCGTTTACTGACAAAAGTGTGTATGTTTTAAAAAAAAAATCGTGAGAAATGATATTGATAAACTGCATAATTGTTAACGTGATTTAGCGAATTAAATAAAATAATAAATGTTGTGACTTAGCTATTCGTTTTTGTGACATAATTATCAAAAATAAGAAGGGAAACAATCCGAAGTTTACGCTTTGCTAACATTACGTTTCTAAAACGCATTCACTCCGCTTACGATAAAATGAAAGTTATTTATGATTTTTAATAAGTACGCGCGCGCGTCAACATGTGTTCGTGTATTTATCAATTAGTTACGCAACACACACAAATGAAATCGAAATCACATTGTAAAGAATTGAAAGCATTATGGCTTTCGATATCAGTTTGTTGATATGTGTTTCTAAGTTCATTAACATTCTCTTAAATAAATTATAAAATGTTTTAACTATAGAATTTAGAATAATTTTATTTTTCAAAAATATCTAATTAGTTTATGCAATTCTTAAAATTCCTAAACGATTACTCGCATTTCCAATACTTTAAAAAAATAAATGTCTAATGAAAATCAACTTTTTATTTTCTTTTTGGTGAAAGAAAAAATTTATTTGTAAAATCATTTGACAATATTAAGAATATCTATGAGGAAAATATTATAATAATGTTTTACTTATTAAAAATGAAATGATGAGCTATATATTAAAAATCAACCCTCATATTCAGTCATTTTTGTCAACCAAAAATCCAAAATACTTGACAGTTTTCTTTCCCGTCTCTTGACATGAAATCCCGAAATATCCAAATCCCAAAAAAGTTATTGATGGATACGCGGTATTGCATTTTCTCCGATTATGTAAAAAAAAATGTTCTTTCGCTGATTATTCCATAAAGCTATGATGCTAGGTTTAATGCAATAAAAAAATATCTATGATTTTACTAAAAAATGAACTTACAAGATTTGTGTAAATTATTAAGAATATTTTTATTAATAAAAAAATCAGTATCTGAGAATATAATGCAGAAATTTATTATTTAATTTTTAAAAAAATAATAATATTAACATGAAAATTTGTGCTGCATCAAATATTGTTATAGGGAGGGAAAAAAGAAAAAAAAAAATTTTGTGAGGGAAGGAAAACTCCAGATTCCCCCTTGGAATTGCGCGAAAATGAAATTCGATGACACATGGAATTGCTGTAATTATTCACAACTAGCCAAAAAGAAAAATCTCTCTAAATGGCCGGTCTTAGAAGGGCGCGGCAGGGCAACCTCTTTGGCTACGAGTCCAGAGATGCATTGTCTTTTGCTTCGACCTCGTTTTGAGACGGCGAAAGTGGGCCATTGACCCAGGTGCACAGACGCGGTAGTCGTGGCGCTGGCAGACGACGCGTCTACGTCACCCACCCCTCCCATTCCTAGTCTTCGAGCAATTGATGTAATAAGCGGAAGAGCTGAGTTTCGGATCCGAGTTCTGAAAGGGATTTTCTTTATTGTCGGCGAAGTAGTTTGGCGCGAAGTTTAACCTACCTGACTGTAGCTCAGTTTCGCCGGGTTTGGTACGCCAACTCCAAGTGAGTACGGAAGGAGGAGCAACTGTCTCATTTATTACTAGAGTTGTTTCACGCTGTGACGTTTTCAATTTTATTACTCAAGAAATACTATGCCCACAATTCCATACTTATTCAAACGATTAATGAATCGTTAAGTCACGTGGTAATCACTGGTTTACCACGTGACAGTAAGTACTAAACTTAAATACGAATAAAAGTACTATACACACAAAATGTTAGTAAATATATTATAAAAAGAAGCAAGTTTTTGTTTAAGCAAAAATTCCCCCCCCCCCCCGTTCACAATCAATGAGTTATTCTGCATAATTAAGAATTATATGTAATCGTACATGTGATAATTTTATAAATTAATGTATTTTTTATGTTTTATTGTTTTCAAAAATTACAGTTTCGAAAAATAACTAGTTTTTTTAAACTATTGTATTGTAAAAAATAAAATTTTAAAATAAAAATAAGGCCTGTTTAGGATTGTATTTTATAAGTAAAAATTTTCATCCTCAAAGTTTTTCGTAGGGGATCATCGAATTTTTTTAAATATGTTTAAATAAAAAATGTTAGAAAAACTTAATTGTAGAAAATATGAACTATTTTATACTTTCAAACTTTTTATGAGGCAAATAAAAAAGTGAAGGTAGAGTGAATTTTTGACTGGAGAAAAATTGGATTTGATACAAAAACACTATTATGATACATAGACTTATCAATCCTTCAAAAAGGAGATTAGTGGGGTTGAAAAAGTTTTTTTTTTTTTTTTCTTCTTTTTTTTCCCCCTAATAATGAACGATTCCAATCTTTAAACTTTGCAAAATTCTTCTATAGAAGTGCATTGATGGACTACTTAGCACACACCTGAAATTTTTCAATGATCGTCGTATGTAATTATCTTTTTGAGGAACAAAATTATTTTTATTCTGATGCTTCAAATTAATTCTGTTGAAATCCATATGATTAAATTTATAACAGTTAGATGGATAAATGTTGAAATAACCTAAAAAAAAAAACATCTGTATCACAGAAACATTTAAATTACAGGCTATAATTTTATCACTGTGGACTGTATATTTGAAATGTGTTTAGTTCAACCAGAACGAGATAATTTATTTTTATGCTTTCATATATCTATTGTGAAATAAATTAACGTAATGGAAAATATATAATAATCCACAATTTTGCTACCTGAAATACTGTGATATGCTTTCTTAATTTTAAAAAAAATTTCAAGCATGCAAAACAATATTTTCTGGCACAAAACAAGTTTAGATAGAAAAATTTAAAGGCATGGATTAATTTGGGAGTATAGATAATATTATTTTGGTATGAGATAAAATTCTTGGAATAATAAAATTTTAATTTTGATTTTAAATTATTGTAGAAAATAATAATGAATGGTTCGAGAAGGAAAGCAGATCCACAACCCCACGATCGAGCAAAGTCCAGAATGCTACCAATCAATTGCTATTTCAGACATTAAACATTGGTGTGCAAATTTAAAAAAAATTAAATATACTTGATTACCCAGAGCGGCAGAGTACAAAATGCCAAAATAATATATCAATTTAATAAATTTTAAATTAAAATTTTTTTCTAATGTGCAAGAATGTTTGAATTATTCCAAAATTTGTAATCTCACTCATATTTTTTTGCCGTCTTTAATTATGTCTTAATTACATAAACAATCTTGGATTACTGTATTATCTTGTATTAGAAAGAAGAATTACTGTACTAACTGAATTTGCGAATTACTTCGAAATTCCTTAGATTTTCCAGCTGACCAGAAATGACGAATTAGGAAGTCAAAAAATAATCATTACAATAATTATCTTTATTATAGTAATAAACTGATTTAAATATTGCTCAATATAAGAATGTAAGCATTTTTAGAGCATCTATATACCTATTAGGTAATGGAAACCTTTACCATCAATTCTCCACATCAATGGTAAAAAAGTCACTCTATGACATTTTTCCCTCTTAGAACAACATTACATTTTCCCCCTTGGTCTTTACAATATAAATTTTGTAAGAAAAATATTTACTGATAAAGACATATAGCATCAAGTAAAAATAAATAATAATCCAATAATTTTCGAACATTACCTTCTTCTTCTTGAGCTTGTCAGATAAGTGGCACCTCTGCATTGTTGCATTTTGTACCATGCTCCAAGCCCAATTTTTTCCTAGTTCCATTGTCTTGGGTCACCTACTCTGTTTATAAAGTCTGATAGGCCCTCAATGAAGTTTAGGTGTAACTCTTTAGGATATGGATTACCTAGAGTAGTGAATCTTGTAAGGGCAAGAGCATCACATGAACATTACCTTAGCATGACATTCCATATCACAACTAAAATGAGGTATTTTATCGTCAAGAAAACACCTGTGAACAGAAACCTTGATTCTTGCCTACATCTACTGAAATCAATCATATTCGTGCCGGAATTTCATTCGAGGAATTCATATCATCACAAAGCTCTAAAATAATCCAAGTAAAATATTTTTTTAAAGGAAAAAAAAGCTAATAAAAATAATAAATAGGATAATCAAGCTATATATATCTTTACAAAATTAATTGTGTCTCAAATTTAATTTCAATACTTCATTTAAAAAGTAAGAATGTACGTTTGCATGTGATACAAAATGTCCTATTTCAAGATTTATTTTTTTTTTGTAAGTATAACTTTAATCGATTTAAAGCAATTTAATCATTTTTATCAATCAATTTTGTAGCAGCGTAAAGAAATAAAATCTGTGATGCAATCTGACGGAAAGAATATTCATAAACAATAGGTCTTTTCCCAGAATTCGAGTTAGTACCCGATGCACTTGTATCCTGATAGTAAAACTAAGATCTTCGGAGAGGCAGATCACAAATTCTATCTTTGCCTTTAACAAAATGTATGAATAAGAAAAAAGTGTTTTCAGAAAGACCATCTATCAGAAAATTTTTCAGGATTTCTTCACTTGGCTTTATTCCCATACGACATACACAATAGCTATGTTAAGCTCTTTCGAAAGGCAATTCGCTACGAATTTTCAAATATCTTATCATTTTATTTATTATCCAATATTAACTATTAGATAGTAAATATTGGATTTTAGAAAATTATGCACCCACTACAAAGACCTACCTATGGTTAGCAGTCTTTTAAATAATTAAAATCCATCAAGACGGGGTATTCCTGTGTGTTGAAAATTTTTTTTTATTTCTTAGCACTAAAAAATACTGTACAGTACTAACGTGTTTCAGTAGAGATACTGTAAATCATAATTGTAAACCGATGTTAATAAGTTATATTGATTGATATCTAAATTTTCATAGTTTTGCTAGAAGGAATCTATATTCATAGAATAAATACCTGCCAAGTTTTGTTAAAGTGTTCCAGTAAATACAAAATTTCAGTTAAAGTTATATAGCAAACATTTTTTCTTAATTCAATTTTGAGTATAGCTTGAAACTACTTATCAGTTTTAATTAAAAAATAGTTTCTAGAATTTAATTCAGTTAAAACCATCTTTGGTTGCACTAAATTCATGGAATCTAGAAAGCATTCATAGAACACTATCATTTGTGCTTTCTAAATATTGAAGAATCTACAAGGAAATGTTTTGCATGTCAATTTGAAATTTAATTGCATTCTAGATAAATATATTTATTTCAGTTATTTCGTTATAAAATTAAGCCTATTTATAGTACCTTTTATATATAAATTAAACAAACAATTAGAAACTTATTATCAGAGAAATGGAATTTCTAGGTTAAAGATAGGAAAAACTCCGTAAACAATAAAAAAAAAAATTTCTACTGGAAGAGTTCAATGCAATAACCGGGATTAAGCTTTTCTAATAAATTCGTACTGAAATGTTGCGTAAACAGAATCCATCACTTAAAAAGATTTTACAATAAACAAATTATCTGAATAATTAGAGAATTATTTTTCAATTTGTTTGATTTTTGCCGAAAAAAAATTGCCGCGAACTATACGACACTTATTTATCTTTAATGCGAAAAAAAGGTTGTGTAGGTTGTATATAGTACTATAAATTTTATTTTCCGATTCGAAATTGATGGTACTATCGAGAGATCCAATGCTTCTGAAGTACCCTCAAATTCGAATTAAGGAATTGCCTGCGACATTAACAGTAAGTTGGAAATTGTCTTCAAACCAACATCTATTAGCTAAACTAGATGTAGAAAAATTATTCATTAAGTTTTTTCATTAACAAATTGTGACAATGCATTTTATTGTGGGAAGTACGGGGAGGTCAGGGAATGCCTGATGGCATGGCTCTATTCCAAGTAGGAAAGAGGGGATTGTCCCATGGTTTCATCATATTACAATTCTATCTCAAGCCTTTTCACTATGTCACGAAGTTATATTTAGCATTCGGTGAGTGCTCCCTCCTCGTTCTAAGCAGTCGCACATGATCTCACTACGTATCGCTACCAGAGTTATAATTCTCGTGTCATTGTCCTATAAATTAAGTCCTTCTGAATGTTATGTTGAAAAAAATCTTGATCATTTATACAAAATAGTTTTGTACTGAAGGTTACCTGTCAAAGGATAACTCAATCAATAGTCAACTAAATATTTAAGAATAAGTAGATCAAAGATTATAGCTTCGTACTAAAGATAAAGAATATCTTAATCTAGCATTATTTTATCAATATGATTAAAGTATTTTGCAAATGATATTTACTGCACAAGAATTATAAATGTTTCATTTACTATTTTACTATGTTCTAAAATAGAAATTTCCTCTAACCATAATAAGATATTAAAAGTCTTATGTGACAGAAAAAAAACTAACACAGGTTTTTAGCTTCTGTACCTATGGTTTGCTAATATTAAACCTAATAGTTAATTTTTTTCTATAGCCACTTCCCCAACCCATAACAGTTCACAATTTTAATTATAGTGTACATGGAAACTTCAATATTTGCATTTCTATTAAACACATATTTATAAGTTAGTCTATTTTAGAAGTTGCTAATGAATAAGAGTCAAAAGTTTAATAATTACAAAAGAAATGGATTTTAGAATATTCTCAATTGGAATTTTTAGTCAGGTAAACATACAATAAAGCATTAAGAAAATTTTATTTTTTAATAATGAATTTATACAATGAATTATACACTATGCATATAAATGCTGGAGCATGCATATTTTACAATGCGTATGATAAACGATGCACACCACAAAATATACAAACTATTCACATTACAAAACCTTGTTTAACTGATAAAACAAGATTCGCTTTTAAAAACTACAAAAAATTGGGAAATAATTAAATGCCAATGCTAAAAAAGAAAATATAAGATTATAGTTTATTCAAATATAATTCTAGAATTTAACTCTTTAATATTGGATAATACAAATTTAAATAAAGTCATTTAAAAATTTTTAAAACTAAGATTATGTTAATATAGCATGAATGAAAAATGGTAGGGCATGCAAACTTTCTTAATCACAATTCTCAAAGAATTTATGGAAAATTTTCTTGGTTATTGAACTGTATGATGGAAAGTCAAGAGTATGTTTAAAAACATACAGTATTAGATAAAGAAAGTATTCATAACAGATAAAGAAAATTAAAAATTACAGAACATCAGAATATTTGAATGTCCCATTCTTGATATTATTCAATATATAATACAATTTTTTAAAAACTTGTTTGTAGAATTTAATAATTTTTAGCAACTATATTTAATACAAAATGACAAAGGTCAAATTAATTACATACGAAATAAAAATGACAATTTCATTATACAGTGTTCCCTCACCACTTTTCACATTTTTCGGCTTCAGTGCTTCACAGTTTTGGAGAAAATATTCACCTAACAATAGAATCAGGCTGGTTAACATCTCAAAAAGGAGTTTTTTTTTTTTTTTTTTTTTTTTTTTAAATTTATTATTTTTTTATTTTTATTTATTTTTTATTTTTTTATTTTTTTTTTATTTATTATTATTTTTTTTTTTTTAATTCGCAAGAGAGTGTTCTTGCATGTCAAACAAATTCTACTTCGCGATTTCTCATCTTTCGCTGAATGTTCTATCCCCCATTAACCACGAAAAAATGAGGGATCACTGTATATATATATGCATAATTATACAAGAATTTTTTGAAGTCTTGGTTAATATTTTGGCATACATTTGCACTAACTCAAAAACCATAGTAATGTTACAAATGTATTATTCCGTATATAAATTGACAATATTTACAACAGTAAAAATAATATTAAATGATATATCATACAGAAACTGATACTAAATTATTAGACATTTTAAATTTCTTAAATGTATTGACAAATTTAAAGCTTTATAATCAATCATTTTGATTGAATTAAAATATGAAAAAATTTTACATTATCACATTGAGATATAAAGTTTAAGATTCATTCAGTCTTAAAAAAAAAGACGTGAAATGGAATTTTGTGTAGATCTCAATGCAGAAAGTCCAGTATTCATTGTTGAAAGAATTGCATTATTGATTAAAAAGAAAATTGCATTATAAATTTCATTTGGACACGTTCAAATGTGTTTTTTTTTTTTTTTTCCCCTGTCCAAATGTTAAGTCAGTCAATGCACACTAAAATATTTTCATGGATACATATTTATGTATATACATACATCTAAGTCCATCGAAATATGTAACATGAAAGTACAGTTCTTATGAGTATTTATATGGTTTAAAGACATTACCTTACACGTTCAGACTTTTTACGTTCACTTGGTCTGGGTTTGGATGATGGGAATGCATTTTGCACTTTTAATTTTTTTTCTACTGTCATGTGATCCTGATTAGACATTCTTAAACTGTTCACGTAATGAGCAATTTTAGCTTCATTTGCTTGGTATTCAAGTTCTAATAATTTGTTAAAAAATATCACACTTTGGAGAATAACAACTTTAGGGAAACGAGAACCTTTCTTATGTTTAACACTGTCTTTACCACTTATTCCATTCTTCTGCATATACTCTAATCTGTTCATTACTTGAACACTTAAATTATTCTCTATGTCTTCTCTCATTGAACGTTTAACAAAAGAAATAGCAGCTTGTGCATTTTCTAAGACAAATTGAGGAATTTTATCCTCCAGTTCTAATAAGTGTTTTCTCAAATCATTCCTTCTTTCACGTTCAGCCCTATTGTGCTGCTCTCGCTTATCATTAGTCATTTGTTTGGAATTTGGCCTAGATCTTGATGCAGAAGGTCCAGCTTTCGCCAAAGCTGTATGTTGTATTCTTGCTTTTTTTGTTCGGCTGTTAGCAGCAGAACTAGCTGCACGTTTAGTGGCTGCTTTTATTTGAGTTAAAGGTTTTGCAGGCTTAATTCTTCTAGGGCGCCCACGTTTTTTCCTGGGTTCTACATTGACATCTCTAGGAGTAAGTCTAATTTTTATTTTCAATTCTTCTTTATCAGATACAATAGCAGTTTCAGACTGTGGACTCTGAGGCTTTTCCTCTTTAGGTTCTAGAAATATAAAAGTGTTCGTCAACATAAAAATAAATTGCAAAATTTTTCTGAAAAAACTGCAAAATTTGCGAGAAAAAACATTAAAATATATAGATAAATATTTTTAGAACTCAAAATAGAGAACAGCTATTAACATTCAAATTAGCAATAAGAGTAAGAGGTGATCCTTAGTTATTGGATTTTTCAATTAACTAGAAAGTTTTAATTGAAAAATCTATTGATGAATATAAAATTCTATAAATTTAATTATTCTAAAATTATAGAAGGTACTACTGCTTTATATATTTAATTGAATTAAAGACAAATGATAGCAACAAATTTTAAATAAAATTTAAAGCGAATAGTTAAAGCACGTTCATTAATTTATAGAGTACATTTTGTTACAAAGCTTATTACTTATGAACAGATTTGAAATGGCTATGATAAAAATAAATAGTGCAAAAGTGACCAGTTATTACTAATATTAATATAAATTACAGTTTAAAATGCAGTTACTATTTTTATTAATTCAGGTTTTTAATTTGAATGTTGGTAATAAAGGACTTTAATTGAAAAGTCACTCAATTTTTTAAAAAATACCTGCATCTTTTTTCTACAATAAAGAAATTTGAACTATGTTTAAAAAAAAAAATAGTTTAGTGAGAGCCCTATAGCAGACTACAGCATTAAGCACATCAATGTTTAGAAACATTAGAGTTCGTGGGAAACTTTTTCAAAATTGCATAGTAAATATTGTTTTAATAAATATAGTTATTAATAATATAAGCTTTGGAATAATTCATTCAATGTTAATCAAATTGTCATACAAATTTTAAAATACTGTTTATATACAAATGAACACAAATAAAATTATAGTCTAATTAATTATACAACTTTTGAATTAAAAAACTTAATATAAAAACTCAACTATTTATTTGCAGAATATATCAGGTAAAACAGAATACCAGTGTTATTAGTTTCATGAGTTCCTTTTAAAGCTCAAACATTTATACATTTTAATTCTATTAATCCCATTTATCAAGAATCAAAATAGTAAGCAAATATATTTTATGACTAAAGTTTTTTCTAAAATTTATATTTAGGTCAGAAATACAATATCTCTTAAAAAAAAAATTTCAATAATTTAAACTTAAAAAATTTTTTTAACCTGTTAGTTTTAAGAATAAGCATTTGGAAAATGCACTCTAATAAGACTACCCCAAATATCAGTGGTTTAATAAAAACAGTCAATATTTACAAAAACACTAATCATAAGTTAGATTAGTATACTTAGTATATAGGTTAGTATTACAACCCAATTTGAAAATTTAGTAAGAGTATGGTATGCTTGTCAGTAACTTTTTCCAAACAAACCAAGAGACTCAGAATTAGTTTAAGATTCTATAAGGGAAGAAAGTAAACACATTCATTATTGGATTATTTAACAAGGGTTAAATAATCCAATAATGAATGTGTTTACTTTCTTCCTAAGATAACTGATTTAATAATCTAAAAATATATTAATTTGGAATCAGAGTATACTACTCTCTAAATTTATAAAATTTTAATACCTGCTTTTTTTACACACAAGAT
This sequence comes from Latrodectus geometricus, assembly GCA_026290005.1. NCBI lineage: Eukaryota > Metazoa > Arthropoda > Arachnida > Araneae > Theridiidae > Latrodectus > Latrodectus geometricus. Next base: position 13,533 of record JAPDSC010042509.1, read on the forward strand.
TGAATTGAACTCAATTCAAACATAAAATTTATAATGATCTTTACTATGCTGTGAAAACTTATTTTAAAGATTATCATAACTCATTTCCACATAATTTTTATTAGTATTAAGTAATAGATTATTAGTAGGATATTCTAAAGTTTTCATATTGTTGTCAAATGACATTTATCTTATAATGATCTATTCAAAAACATTACACAAAAATGACATAATCTATTCTTACCTATCTTAATGACTGTAAGTAGATTAGGTGTATAGCAGTGGTCATGGTTGGGGTGCTCTTTGAGATCCACGAATTGCCATAAATTCTTCGGATTTAAAATATCATTAGGAGCAACTAGTTTCTCCTCATAATTATAATCATCTTCCTGCATTAAAATAATTAAATTTCAATTAAAGTAATAGTTTTAAATTTTTAAGATGCTTAGTACTCATTTTTAAAGTGATATCAACTGAGAGGCATACAAAAAAACTAATCAGAATGATGTATTTTCTTAAAAATTTGACAATCTTAACTTTCTTAGATTTAAAAAAATACAAATTTTGGAAGTTCAATATTTACATTTTGAAAGAAATGCTACATAAAGTAGCATGTCCTATGAAAACAATTACAATTTTAATAAAATATTTGCTGAAAATATTAAAATATAAAATTAGTTTATATTGAAGAAAAGATCTATTTAGTATCATTCTTAAAAACACCTATCATGACCAAAAAAAAAAAAAATAATAATACAGAACAAGAAACTATAATAAAATAAATATTATAAGAAAATTCATTTTTATGTTTTACAGCATAAGTTAATTAATCGTTTTTAAAAAATTCACTTTAATTTTTTATACAAAGGATATAGTCAAAATTAAAAAATGCAAAACTAAAATAAAAACTTACATCTTTCCAAGAAAGTGCATCATTTGTACTAAGTGCTGGTTCTTTAGAAGTTGTTGCAGAAATTTCTTGCAAAGGAGCATCATCACTTTGTGAAGGAGGTACAGCAGGTTTAGTATCAGGAAGCGCCACATCCATCCAGTCCATAAAGTTTGGCGAAGATCCTGGTGAGAGACTTGTGCTCGGGAAAATATTTTGCTGGGATTCAAGTCTTTCGCTATCTATTTGTTTATTATCCTGACATTCAAATATTTGCTCTTTCATAATTGGCTCTTGACAACTTAACATAGGACTTTTATCTTGTGCTTCATGTTGTATAGTGAATTTTGAGTCATTATCTAGTTTGTTTTCTTGCAGTGCAAAATCAACCATCGGACTACGTAAAGAGTCATTTTGTTCAGGTTCAAATTCGATGCTATCCATGTGTTTACCATCTTTAAATTCCATGAACTGCTCCATCTTAATTTGTGATGGACAACCTATCATAGGATCACATTGTGAAGCAAAAACTGGGTGGTTTTCTTGTGGCACAAAATCAAGTATAGAATCATTTGGTTCAGGTTCTAATTTTTGGCTATCCATTTGCTTACTATCTTGAAATTCACAGAATTGCTCCTCCTCCTCAATTTGTGGTAGACACTCTGCCATAGCATTGAGTGTAGATTCTAATAAATAATAAGAATTTATGTCATAATCTGGCTTGTTTTCCCTCATTGCAAAATCTTCATCCATCTGATTAAGTGCAAAATTAGGCTCTGTCAGAAGATTTTGAAAATTAGTTTCCATGTTACCAATACCTGATTCATCCTCTGTCAGACAAAAATCTAAATTACAGAATCCTAATTCTCCTAACCACTCAAGAGGACTAATTTTCATCATTTTTCGCACAAATTCTGGCGTTGGCAAATATTGATTTTCAATATCCATGCCTATCCCATTTGTTGAATTATTACAAAGATAATTAACTAAATTAAAATTTTCATTACATTTTTCTAAATTTTCATCAAGTTTTTCAAGTTTATCCATTGTTATACTGCCAAATTCTCCTGAATTATTAGATTCGGTCTCTGCATACATCAGATTGATTATATGTATTTGACACAACTGAGAACTCTGGTAGAAACAGGAAGAAGTAGAAAACACTGGTTCTAGTTTAGCCTACAAAAGACAAACATAAATATTAATTTAATATACATTATATTTTTCTCAATTTTGTACAGTTGTGGGGGGTGGGCATATTTGGTACAAATTTTGAATTTGCAATTGAACAAATGTTTTCTTGTATTATAAATAAGATTTGGAATTGATTTATATGATTACAAGAGACAAAATCATTTTTTGTAATTAAAACATAAAAGAAAAATCTCTTTAGTTGCTAATATGTTGATGTGTAAGAAATCTTTGGTACTAAGCCATGTATATAGAATTACATACATAGAGATGTAACAATGGTAATTCTTTCAAGACATAACATTTAATTTTTAAAACAAAATTCGTATCTTCAATTTGTTACTATTAGCATTAAATAAATATAAGTTAATAATTTCTTTTAAAAGAACATGCTGATCAAATTTTCTCTATATTAAATTACAAAATAGTTTTAGTTAGTTTGAACATAAGTTACCTATGATACCTCGATAAGCGATTTCATCTACACATTCTGTAGCGCACTAGTTTTAAGGAAGGAAATTACCGCACCGCCTTCATAGGATGAATGGCAATACTGTTTCCCATGTGAACGCAAATAGCGCTCTAGATTTCGGGAAACGTGCTTGGCGAGCTAAAAAGTCGCCAGACATTTGAAACGCCCATAAAACGTGGCTGTTTGACCAGAAGAAAGAATGAGGAAAGAATTAGTTTCGTTATCGAAAAATATTGCATTAAATTACAAGTACTTCGCCAAATAATAAATATTTATTACGATTGTTTTTTAGTTTTCTCTTTAAATTAAGCAGTTATATTTTATCATTTAAAATAGAAATTTACTCTCTACCCAAGAGAAAATTCGCGGTAAGTTAACACATTATTAACCTTTACATTATTAAATAAATTAGTTAACCAACAAAGATAAAATAAACTTACTTACGTATAAAGTCACTAAAATAATCCATAGACTGAATAAAAATAACCATTGAAATATAACCAAGATAGCACGATTTCACTGGAAGACCACTGCTTCACGACAGAAATCTGAAGCCGGCAAAACGCAAATCTCTAGTTTTACTAATGATTGCATATTAGATTCACTAGGTTTTAGATTAACTTGCTATTGGCTAAAAAGTCACACAAATATTATATAGATTTACAATCTTTAAAAAGCAGCAAAGTAAGGAAAAACTTTATTCAAGCACAACCGTTCAGCAACTGAGAACAGTCATCTTATGCCGGTAAAATAAGCAACTCCGTGGTTTTATTAGGTTTGTATTCGTTCGCGATTCCAGCATGGCTCCGAATCAATTATATAGCTGCGAAAAACAAGATTTTTTTTATATTTCACTATTTTTGAATCATATATTAGAAACTGATTAAAAGGCTATAAACTATCTATTAACTTTATATAAAATTAATTTAAATGCATAAATATATTCACAATTAAATATAGAACTATATTACTCCGCACGACTGAGCGCACTCTTTGGTGAAACGAAGAACCAATAGAAGGGTGGAAGTATCAAGTGACGTAAGTAAGGAGGTCCGCCCCATATTTTTCAGTCCAGCCCATTACATTTCCAAAATGAAATAATTTTCATTTTTTATAAAATTAATTAATAGTAACTTTTAAACATAACAAACTTTTAACAATATTTTTCTGTTATCTATGAAATACTAAAATTATATGCTGGCTTGTTAAATAAGTAGGATGTGTTTATACTTATTTATCAATATTTCATATAGTTTCCACTAAAAAGAATGTCTTGTCCCTTTTACTGTTGTTTTAATTAAAAAGCCACATCTATAAATAACTGATTTATTTTTTATTTAACAATCAAAACATTTTTAAATAGTTTTTTATCGGATGTTAAGTATTTTGTTTGATAACTCGTGAATTAATTTAGAAAATTAATTAAAAGATAAAATAATTAATTTTAAAAACTACACTGTCAAATTTTACTTTAATTTAAAAATTTACTTGAAAGCTAAATGAATGAAGCAAATTATCATTTTGTTAAAAATGTATTTATAATTAGAAGTTATCTACGTTTCTTTTCTTGTGCAATAGATGGCGCTAGTCAACTAATTTCGCACAAAATATGTATAATATTAAAATGAAAGGCTCTAAAGAAAAATTGGTTATGTAAAAGGGTGCTATAATACTTGACGTTAGTTAACCATTTTTCACTTTCTAATTATTAATCACATGTTGTAGTATATTTAATGTTAACTCAACACCACAAATGTTTTAATATATCATGACAGCTTTACGATAAGCTTAATCATATCCAGTTAAACTCCATTTGATTATTTATCTATACATCAATTTTAATATCTTAGAATTTTCTTTTTCCTCGTCAAATTAATGGTCAAAATAATATTCTTTGAATACTCAGCTAATTTTCGGTTATTCCTAAATCGTTAAAATTATGTCTGACGATAAAAAACACTCGTGAAATCGCGCATTTCATGAAGTCAGATAATTGAAATTGTTAACTAAATAAGGTTGAATTCCTAAATAAAACTTAAACAAGTGTTAAAAAATTAGCCGTTTTTTTTTTCTACTAATACTCTTTAATTTTAAGAATTATTATATTTATTATATATATATCTCACTAAATTTTTAAAATGAACTGTTGAATAAAATTACACCAATACAATCATGCATAAACATATATATATATATATATATAATAGTATTGACTAAATTTATATATTTTGATTTAACTGTAAAATTATTTATTTTGATAGATTTGTACACTCACGCAGAATTTCATAACTAATCACAACCAATGTAACTTTTGTAAAGTTGTAGATTTTTTACTCAAATGTTTTCATATTTGTTACATTATTTAAATATTGGTATATAACTTTATTTCCACTTTTCATTGTGGCGCTCGTACATTAATTTAACTATTTCTTTTCAACATTGAAATTACTGTTACCGGTATTTCATTCCATGAGAATTATTTAGCTTTGTTCATATAATAATTAATTTAACGTGGCCTATTTTAAATTTAGTGTTGAATCCAGCTGAAGAGTTTATAATGTATTTTATTGAATATTGATATAATGAGTGTCATATTCAAACTAATATATAACTTATTTTACCAAATACTTTTTGTATATTTATACGTTTACTATGGTAAACGTAAAAAAATAATTTATTGTTAAAAATTGCAATTTAAAAATAAAATAAATTAATATAAATGTATAGTGAATGTTGATATGAATGTAAATAATATGATTTATTATTGTTTTTTAAACTTTTCAGACTCTTATATTGATGTACAAACGATATGTATTTCTGACAGTAATTGCAAATAAGTTACAATTATTGTATCCTATTTATTAAATTATGAACAATATAATTTACTTTGAAATAGCGATTTTAAAATACTCCTGCTGTAATACTAAAAAAACGTCTTTAATATGAATTGTTATAACAGAGAATAAAAAAATTACAATCTCATTTTAGGATAAACAAGTTAAATAATACTTTAAAAAAAAAAAAAAAAATCATGCGTTAGTAATTGATATATATTTAAAGACAATCCAAGAAAAATTATATTAACTAGATGAAACATATAAGAGTAACAATTCGATTATCATTTAGCTATTAAAATATTGCTTCCGTACAAGGATTTTTCTGCCAGATATTTATTAAAAAATAAATATCTAAACTCAGTTATAACCTTGGAAACGTTCTTGAAATAAAGTAAAAATATCGTGCATAAATTTCACCGTTTAAAAAATTATGAAATACGAATAAATTTCCGAATAACGATGAAAAGCTAAGCAGCTAAGAATCGTAGAAACATGAATACAAGTTCTTCTAAAGTACAGAAAATACACATTTCATCAATAAACTTCATAGAAAAAAAAAAAAAACGAAATTTGTTTGTTTTATTGACTGCATCCTACTGAAAATTTCGATTGCAAATTGTTAAACTATAAAGCCAATAAATTATAACAAAAAAACTATTGTTTTCAGTTACATACGTGCAGTGACATTTAGATTAATATAATAACTATATCCTCACTTGGCTTATACTATTGATAAGATAAGGAATTTTACTTTAGAAATTCGACTTGGTTGATACTAAAAGTACTTAAAACATTGGCGAAATATTCACTTATAGGTATATAAAAGGAATTTTTTTAAATCTAATCAAACTAAGCTCACTTTTCCAGAAAAATTTAGTTTATCTGTTAGGTTCTTAGTCTAATATGAATGAAAGGCTTTTAAAAAATACTGGCATGTGTTATTTATTATCATTTGCGTTTTTTGAAACACTCTATGATGACATTACACATTTACATTATCATTTTCATGTTTGTGAAATATTCATTTTAATTTTAAAATCTTGTTTTTATAAACTTTATTCATAAAATTCCTTCTGCATATTAAAATTTTGTAAATCTTTTAAAACTTACAATTCTCAATAATTCTGAATAAACAGTAAAAAAAATAAAATTATTCTGTTTTCCTGATATAGAAATATAATAGCAATTAATTCTTTGATTAAACCTCCTTGATAACATATATTAGTTATCATGGAGATTTAATCTAAGAATTAATTTTTATTATAGTTCATCATCACTACTCATTCTATTCAAGAAAATGATGCAGGGAACATTTGAAAATGGTTTCCCGCCATCCTTTAAGTCTATTCATGAAAAAGTCGATCATTCGAAAGATAAAGTTTCATTCATCGATGTTTTGCTCTCCCGAAGTGGAAATTATTTGTAATCAGATATCTGACAATAAAGTTATTTTTTACGTATATGTATTGTATGAACCATCTGGAGAGATTGTGGTATCAGTTTGGTGGGGGTTTAGTAAACTTCTGCCATTTTTTGATCTGAATATTAGAGTTTCGTCCGTAAAACTGATAAAAATAAACTTAGGCGTCTTGCTCATTTTCTTTACTTACCAAATTCATTTTTTTCCCCCTAGAAAATTCAAATCAAGTGACAATTTTGATTTATTTTCCCTTATTTTGAACTTAGTTCTTCTAGTATTTAATTGTGTTTGACTGTCTTTATTTGTATTCTCAAAGAAGTTGCTAAGTTTTCATGCAATTTCCACTTAAATTAGCTTTTACCCATTTAAATTGTTTTTTGTAAATTTATTTTATTCAGAAGCAATGTCGTCGAACAACACTCATACTAGAGGTGCGGTATTCAAGTAACAATTGAAGAGTATAAAATGACCCCTCATACTGATCGGAAAGAATTGTCCTGGGGTGTTCGAATTCTTGGACGCCACTTTTAAACACCTATGATATTGAGACACACTGAGAATATTCAAATCGTTTTATGAAGAGTTTTTAAAACTGAAATTATATTAACTCACATTTAGATGATCTTGTGTTTTATATTAGAAATTAAAAATAATTTATTTGATATATTTTATATAGCTTTATGTAATTGACTTATCTGTGGCAATGAATGTGGACGCATGTATTAAAGCTATCTGAAAGTAATTATCAGTCGGTAAAGTATCAAATTTGCTCTACATTTCTTTTACCATAAAGCATAATCGGAGAAATAAAAAAGCGAAGGCCAAAAAAAAAAAAACAGAAACTTTCCCTAACTGTAGTTTTGGGAGAATTAAAAGAGGAATTAATGTGAAGTGGAGAATATGTTTCCGGTGGTTGTCTGTCCCATCCGAAATCCAGCTGGTGTGACTCAGAAGTTAACTTACGAGTAATCAATGAACGGCGGCGCTGTTTTCTATGCGGCTTATTTGGGTGTCTTACTCTACCGTGACGTCATTTGGCGTTCCTCTCCAATCAACAGGGCATCAAGTATTATATTCATCTATCGCCCATTCGTACTTCGGTCCTCCACCTAGGTGAAAAAGCAAAGTTTTATTATTACCCTCAACCGGACAATACTTATTATTGGGAGGGGTGGGGGGATACTGTATTAAATTAAGCATATAGATCTTGTGATCAGGAGGCAACAGGCTGAGCGCGTGGGGAATATTACTTTCCCACCTAGTGAAAGAGTGGGAGGGCACCAATTTCCAAGAATATATATTTTTTTCATGTTCATATTCATTTTTCCCTTTTCCTGGTAGAGATGAAAGAGAATGATAGTATATTTGTTCAGGTCGGAGTTGCTCATATAAGGGTTATAAATAATTTTCTGCAAATGAACTGTTAAAACTTCAGTACGAAATATTGTATACAGCATCATTGCTCTTTTGATTTTACAATAATTTGCTTAATGAGATAAAAATTATAAATTGATGTAGTAATGATTAACACCCGTCGAAATTCGAGAAACGGAATTTCAAAAAAATAAACTCTTTTAGTGAAATAATAAAATAAAAGTGTGAAGGTTCATTTTTAAAACCAAATGACCATAGTGCATTTATTTAAGTGAGACAAGGTTTTATAGCTAACTTACAAAATCTATAAAACTCATTTTATTTTTGATATTGTTCATAATTTCTTCTTAAGATTATTTAGATGAAAAAATTATTCACGTTAAACCAGATGCGTATCAGTATTTTCTAGGAGTGTGAGATAAATTTTTACTATTTTCTGCGAATAAATAACTAATATTTATTTAAATTCCAAACTCTATTTACTTATGAGATTATTCACTGAAAGAGAACTAATTGATTTTTACACTGATAGACTTCTTAAAAGGAAGTGATCAATTTTGAAACCCATGTATCACGGATGACACTTCTCGAAAGGGGATGTAATTTGAACGCTCATTTGCATTGAGTGTTAAAATTGGTTTAAGTTTGAATCCATAATCGATTACATCGTATTTCCTGTTTTAGTTTGAGATCCTGTTGACTTGTCTCCCAAACCAATAATATGATGTAGCATATGTGTGCATAACTGTAACTAATTTAAATACAGATAGCTAGAAATATAGTTCTTCACATAGTCCACAGTTTTCCCTTATAAGTATTGATCCTGGCATTCACTTTATCATGATTGATTTAATATAATGAAATATTTGTAGTCAAACACGTGATCAGAAAGCTTGACTTCCTTCTTTCATAAATTCAAATAAAAATTCACTTGAAAATGTAGATTCACTAAAAACACACAATGGAATTCTATGGTACTCTTCGCATTTCTTTTCTTTATCTGGGTTGCTAGGAGAACTACATAGTCGTCCAATAATATAAAATTAATGTAAAATGTTAGTTGAAACGGAATATGTATAATAATTTGCAAAATTGTATAAAATTCTCCTAGAACACTTAAAACTATTTTTTCCAAAATATAATTATTTATAATGTATTAAATGACGCGATACATTTATGAATTAAATAAATTTACATATATTTCAGGGATTCTCAAAGATTCTAAATTGATGCAGCAAATTTAACATGCAATTATTTACTTTTAAAGTTTGTTACGCAAGAACGTTTTTGTTCTGATTGTTATAGAGCTGATAATTTTTAAAATGATTTTTAACTATATCTGCATTTGCTGTTATGTAATTTATTTGTGAAACATTTATTCACCTTTATTCGTCAATTTCTTCAATATTAAGCCTTAAGACAAAATTCTTTATACTTTTGTGCAATATATTTGTATATTTAGTAATATTCTTAATTTTTTAATTCATTTTATACAATTTTTAATGAAAAATAAAAATCTCATTGATTGCAATGCATTTATTAATTAAATATTTTCTCTGGTTTTCAATTTTTAAACGAAAAACTATTAAAAAATACAAAAATTTGTGTAGTATTTTGGACTTTAATTTTTCATTTTTGATAAAAAAAAATAATAATAATAATAATTGTCGTATACTTTTAACTTAAGTTTATATTTTTAAGTAAAATATATATGGTCGAAATAATGATAGAGTAATTCTCCAAATTATTTCTTTCCTATGTCGCCAAATAAAGCGAGTTCTTATGAAAGCTTGAACCATAGCAAGCAGTTGACTATGGTAACCTTATTTTTCGCGTAGAACATTCCAATCTTTATTCACGGAATTCTGAGAACTAGTAGGTACGGAGGGAGAAATTCACCCCTCAACTAGTTCCCAGGACTTTTCCCGCCAAAATTCCTAAACCTTTTTCTTGTTTTTTTGGGAAATAAAAAAAAAAATTTTTTTTAATTTTTTTTTTTTAATGATGGAGTTATTATTAAAATTTGCTCTGTGGATTACTATAATATTATAGTCAAATTGTGTTTCTGATGTATTACTTATTTTCAATCGAAATTTGTTAACTTTGAGTTGTAAAATATATAAAAAAATTTTAATATATAGATGGTATTTTATAATAATAATTCAAATAATTATGCTTAATAATTTACGGAAATATGTTTCACAAATATGACAAATTAATATTCTTACATTACATAGATCTGTTTTATTTTTTCTTTGTAGCAAAATGATGTAAATATATTTAATGATTTAGTGATTTTTTTTTCTACAGCATATATATCAAAAGTTCAGTTGCATCATGAAAATCATAAATTATTTTAAACTTTTTCATGCTATACATTTTAATCATCACTTCAAACAATTTACAGTTAAATCAAGATAAATGCAAGTGTATTTCGAAGCCATATTCAATTAAAATATTGTGATTACGCATTTACGAAATATGTTACACTTATAAAAAATATTCCTATGAGCAGGGAATGATTTTAATAGGAAAACCATCATAAAAGCCTTTTTTCTAATACAACAATATAAATAATCTATACGTAAAATGGTATTTGGTATTTCTAATAAATTTCAAACAAAATTATAGAAAAACTATAAAAGTTAGGGAAATCAGATAAAAAAAAAACTATCATCAATTTAAAAAGAACTTCTCCTTTAAAAATAAATATGTAAAGAAATGTATAATTTAAAATAATACAATTTCTACTACCAAAAATAATTATTTCATTAAAGGTTTAAAAATATATTGATAGAGTCTAGTAAATTCGTCTTGCTTTCAATGAGGAAAAAATTATTTTTACTTTCTCTTATAATACCTAAAATGAAATTGCCGTTGAAAATTAAATATTTAATTGTAGTTATTATTAAAATTTCTTCTATGATAAGTAGAAAGGTATGAGTTATGGACTTATCAAAACAAGATTTAATTAGAAGTCTATAAATCAGAAAAAAAAAAATTATGGAATTATTTCTTTAACCTACATTTCATCAAACAATTATAAAAGGCAAAAAAAATTGTAATTTTTTTTTAAAAAGTTATTTATTGATTAAATTTTCACAAAATTTTGATTTTTATGAATCTGTCTGTCTTTTGATAGGGTGTGATTCTCACTAAGCTTGCATGAATAGTTTGTATGATGTTTTATAAATTTTAGTTTTCACAATAATCTATCCTAAAATATTTTATTACCAGAAGAAGAATGGATCTAGTGTTTGTTAGGTTCCTAGTCTAAAAGGTCATGTACCTTCTATTCCTAAGAAATTTTTCTACACCTAACTTTAGTTGAGATTAACATAATGATTTCAAAACATAAGATTATTTAAACAAAAAATTTAAGAAAATATTTTGCTTAGGTTAAAGTGCTCCCAACGAGAGTTCTTTGCATGAGATTGAATAAACATAAAAAAAAAATATTTTTAAATAACAGTTTATCTACATAATATTAATAAAACTATATAAAGACAAGAATATTTTTTTATTCTATTATATATATGTATATAAATATGCATATATATAAATACAATTTTTTTTATTTATTTATTTAATTCTATTTTTTGGGAGGCGAATAGATAAGTTTGAAAGTGGCTTAGCCCGCAGAACCGCCCTTGGTCTGTGGAAATTGGAAAGTTCATAGGGACTGTAGTTTTCAATTGCTTGAATTTCTGAGTTATCAATTTCATAAAGTCTGTTGTAGAAGCGAAAAGCAAGGAATTGGACGTATCTTGATAGGGGAAGGACACCCAAATTGTTTCTGATGTAGAAGTCTGATTGAGTGATCAGTCTAAGAAATTTACTTTGCTGACCCTCGAGAGGTTTCAAGTTCGTTTCCGCAGCACCACCCCAGATTGGGGCTGCATAGGTGATAATAGGGCGAAGATATGATTTATAAATCAATAGCTTGTTAGCCATGGAGAGCTTCGATTTGTAGGCAATTAAGGGGTAGAGTGAAATTTTGGTAGAAATAAATTTACTCTTGATTTTGTTAATATGGGCTTTCAAGGTAAGTTTTTTATCTAACGTAAAACCGAGGTACTCGACTTTATTTGACCAGGGGACCGAAAAACTGCTTAGTTGAATCTGGGGGGGGGGTAGAGTACGTTTCCTAGTAAAAATGACAGCAGTGGATTTGTTTGGATTTATTTTTATTTTCCACTTATTAAGCCACTCTTCAATGGCCATGAGGTGTTCAGTAAGGGTAGCATGGATTTTCCAGTAGAGAGAGCTAGTGAACAAAACGGCAGTATCATCCACGAACAAGCAGAGCATAGTATTTTGGTGTTGTGAAATACCACTGTCATTTAAAATTCTGTAGAAAATTCTTACTTAGCACCTTTTATATTTTCAATGAGAAATATTTAATTCTTCTCAGTTATATCATTTGTGGAAACATTTCATGTCATATAATCATATCATTCAATGTTAATGATTTATCATAAAAAATTATTTACTTATCAGATTTTAGTCTAATAGGATTTCTTTACTAAATTAATAATTCTTGTTTGAAAGCAAAACGCTTATATAATGATTTTGTGGGCTTAATAAGTTTTGCAATTATTTACTAAAAAAATGAATAATAATTTAGGACGCCGCATTTTTATATATTGTACTAATTTTATGTATTTATCAACTCCATTTTTAACAATTTTTCGCTATATTCTCTTGAAAGCTTGTCACACATTACATGAGATAGGAGTTTATGTGTATATATTCTTTAAACTCTTTCAGAAAAGTTTCTAACTAACCTAAAATGAATTATAAAATTTTCCAGTAATAATATTAAACTCTAATCTGTGTAATATCTATATTTTGGTTTATGTGAATGAATGATTTAATTTACTTTCTTTTCCAACGTATAATTTAAGAATAAAACCGATTTCTTTCACAAAAAATGGATTATTCCTCGAAGGTGCCAGTATATATTTATAACTTTTGTTTATTAACATTAAGAGATTCGAGAGGCCACGGTGGCCTGGTTGGTTAGGGCGTCATTCTCGTTACCAAAAGGTGGTGAGTTCGAATCCCGGCTAAGCCGAAGATCCACCGTGTTCACTAATGGCGAAATGTCCTCCTATTTTTTGCTTAAAAGCTGCCACGCGTTTTTTAAAGGTAATTACAAAATTTATAGGTTACTTCTTATAACTTCGTACCAGTTTTCAAGAAAAATTTAAGGAGTTTATTATTAACAATCTACTTCGTAATGAAGTAAAGTGAACCTTGTGCCCCAAGATTGTTAAAATGTCTTATGTATTATAATAAAAAATATCTAAATTAATATTTTTTATTATTAACTATTCTGTACCCACCACACCTTTTAAAGTTATTAAATGTTTTAAATTCAAATAACACATATAAAAATATTTTTAATTTCTACAATACTGTTACAATTCACTAATGGTCAAAGATTAAATAGCTATTAATTATTTTGAAATTGTGATTACTTCACTATCTTGTCCCTGGTAAATGCGTTTCATTTTACACTAAGCCTATGCTTGTGGATCACTTTTTTTAGCCATTTTCAACTTTAAACATTGACATGATAATAGAGGCAACATGTGTTCAGTGATTTATCATGCAACCGCCCATGTTCAGGTTTCTTGAAAAGAGGAGGATTCCATTGACCATAACGAATGTTCTCTCTATTGTCGTGGACAGACATGAGAGGAGCACTCAGATCCCTTTTGGGCAAATGGGGAGAACAAAAAAGCTGAATTTCCAAAAATTACCTTTTTTTAGATATATATATATATATATATATATATATATATATATAAATTGGGAAAACATATTCTTTATTTATTATGTAAACAAATAAAATTATTTATTTTTAAGACTCGAGACCCTAAGTAGAGAAATCGAAAAAGATTTTCTAATCTATGAACGTGAAATCCCTTGTTTAATATTAATGGAAATAAGTGCAAATAAAATCGCTGACTTAATATTAAAGTTGCTTATTTCAATAAAGCTCAAAAATTATTATTTCATAAAATTGTATGTGGGTTAAGTTTTTGTTCAATAACACTTAAATTTTTAATTTATTTAGAATGAAATTTAAATGTATTGTTAAATGCAATGTTTCTTTTGTCTAAAATGAAGCATTACTGTAATTACAATTCTATTTAAAAAGTATAACTAAATTTATCACTCCATCACGCTTGAATTTTTATCTTTTATCCTTTCTTTAACAATCAAATTACTTCCGAGAATTAATATGAAAGAATAAAAACTAATTATTCACAAGTTATTGTCAAATCTTACGCAAACGACATATTATGCACGTTTTCCTAAGTTTAGTTTATTAATATTTTCACTGCACAATTATTGACAGTAATCTATCTCATTTTTATTTGAACTCTTTCAATCATTTATTACTATATTAAAATTATTCTTTGCTTGATGCATTAAATATTGTGCCGAGAGATAATTATCATAAATTGTCCACTTATAGCATTTGGATTACTTTTAAGTTATGTAAATTTTACGTAAAGAAAAAGCATAACTAATCTTATTAAAATAATCGAATGTATATATTCTACGTAGGTAATTTTAAATCACATCATGTGACTCATTTTTATACAATTTTCATAATATTTTCTAGAATTATTAGCCCATTAGCATTTCCTGGTGTTAATGAAACAAACAAACTAATTAATCATTTAGAATAATTATGATTGCACAACTTAAAACGTGATTTTACTTTGTGAAGTTAAAAATAAACTGCTTAATTTAAACACGGAGATTGCGAAACATTGTGAACAAGCATTTCTAATAGCTATAAGAAAAATAAAAGAGAGATCTTTAAACTTTTGTGTCTGGATAATATAGAGGAATCTTTATTGAAATAAATTAATAAAACTTGGTCAAATTTGGAAATTCATAGAAAAGTGTCGATTTATTGTAAGTATTTGGAACTGTATAATGTATAATATACTATTCACACTGACAAAAAGTAAGGAACATGGTAAAAATCGAAGCATAATTTTGCATTTCTGTTTTATAAGTTTGGGATTACAATAATTGTGAATTTTTGAAGGTAAAATTGCATATAAATCATCAGCTTTCAAAAGACTAAGTGGGTATATTGAGCAATACATGGTGAATGGATTATATAGTATGAATGCATTTATTGCATTTATTAGATACATTAAGTAAGCAATTATAACACTTAAACACCAATACTTAAAATCTTATCTAATTGATGTGTACGATTTTTGAAAATTTAGAATTCGAACTGTGTTTAGTCAAAAGTCACAATATCTGAAGGATTCACATTATTTAAGAAAAAACTTTTTTACGCTGTGTAAAATGTTTGAAAACTTTTATTACTCAAATAATACCAAATATTATGCTTTCCGAGGCGTTGTCATAATATTTAATCACGCATTCTGAAAATGATTTATTTCGTAATTTACAGTTAAGTTCTTATTTCTAGTTACATGCTGTCTTTATATCAGAGATAATACATAGTGAATCTAAAAATTAAAAGTACGCCATGTTTATTTTTATGTAATCTCTGAATTATCTAAACAGGAAAATAATAGAATGAACCATTAAAAACTTTGTTTTTGTAATAAGGATTTATTTGAACAATGAAATATGTCTTTATATTAAGAAATATAAGGAATTAGAATGATTCAAAAAGATAAGTTTGTTCCAAATTGATGATTAATGTATAAAAATATATGTGCACAAAGAATGCGCTCTTCTAAATTAGCAAAGTAAGTTCTAAATTCCAAAAAACGACTTAAAATTAAATAAATTCAACGCCATCTAAATACATAGTAATAAAAAACCATTAAGCAATTGCTTTAGTTTTGTCAAAAAAAAAAAATGCTTACTTAAACAATTAATTTTTTGCGTTCTTCTTGAGTTTCGGTAAAGAGATTTTCAATAAATAACATTGTCATCATTCTTTAGTTCGAAAATATTATAACCATAATTTCTTTGCGTGGATGCTTTATATTTTGATGGTTTGCCAATATGAAAATAATTACCAAAAAAACTTGATAGAGTTAATTTCTAATGATTGATGTGAAATTCATTCATCTATTTTATTATTATTATTATTATTATCATTATTATTATTTTGCTGAGTATTAATTAATGTTTATTGCTATCTGATGCACTGTAGACCACCGTCATTAGAAGGATTCTTCTCATGCATGTACATATAAAAATTCAATTGTTCATGGAACATATTATAAGTTCATGCAGATTTTTTTATTACATTTGTACGTTTTTCAGCTTCATACAATATATAAAGTGAAATTAAAATACATGTGTACAGTATTGCTTACAATTAATTACATTTTAATTTTGTATATGCTGTTAGAAAATTTTTCTAAAAATTTAACAGTAATTTATACTTCAGGAAGTTAAATATTTTTGGAATTGTCAAAATTTTAATGTAATTTAACATTTTTACAACTTATAGGTTTTATCCTTTTTTATTATATTTTTCTTTCTAATTCTAGATTAAAACTAAATTATTTATCTTATTTCGAGATTAATATTTTATACCACGCATTCAGTTAGTTTTAACTTCTGTAGACATAAATTAATGAAAATTTCTTTGATTACATATATATCTTAATGATTATGTGTAGAATTGAATAATTGTTTCCGATTTATTCAACATCATTTTTATTTTAAATTGAATTATCTGAATAAAACTCTTAAATATTAGGTTGGGGAAAAAGTAATCCATTATTTTTTCGGTAGACGTCTGTAGTGATCGATATCTCGTGAGGTATCTATCAAACAATTTCAGATTTATGCTCGTTGGAAAGGTGGCATTCGACACTAAAATATCCTGTTGCTGTTTTTTGTTTGATTAATTCAGTTACGAGTACAAGGTTTTAAAAATGGAAGACAGCAAACGGAAAATTCGATACATGTTCGTTTTTCTCTTGTAACAGCGAAAAAGATAGCCGGGTAGCTAAAATTGTGAAAGGTGTTTATCGTCCTATATAAGACTGTAACAACCAGTTACGTACAATTTTTGTTTCGTCGATTCCATTCGGGTATTTTTGATGTTAGAGATGCACCTCGCATGTGGATACAGCATCATCGAAAACGTCTATAAAATATCAAAAATGATCGAAGTTAACCGCATGTCAGCAGTCGTAACGCGCAAGACCTAAAAATCTACATGAAAGCTGTTTTAAACCTTTTTACAAAGTGAATCCAAAAGAAGTTACATAAAGTTCACGTAAAAATAATGGATTTCTTTTTCCCCAACCTATTTATAAAATATGAAAATGATTTTTTTCAAAAAAAAAAAATGATAATAATAACATCTTATCTGTAACATAAATATTAAAAATGTCGAAAAACTTTTGCGCTGTTGCCAGCACAAAAAGTACTTTTTACACTTTACACAGGAGGTAGGGATAATGAAAGGAAAACCAAGTAAAATAGCGGCTTCGGAAAGCGGCAGAATTTGACCTTGAAAAGCATGAATACCGGAATCTCAGAATGGAATTTTTCCCCTGAAACCCTTTCGGAGAGTAGAGCGCAAACACCGGAATCATTCCTCGCAACAATTTCAACGAGATCAATGGGTTCCGCCTCGAGTCTCAAACTGGATGATTAGCTTGCTTTTGCGACGTGATCGGAAACTACTAAAAGCCACACAGTCAAGATCAAGATTATTTTACAATTCATACCCATATATGAGATGTTCGTGATAGAAGATTATGCAACAGCCGTTTATTAGAAAATTATAAACTAGTTGAATCTCAAATAAGAATGTTATTAACATCAAAAACACATTAATTTTTTTATAAAAATTAGTTCTAAAATTCCTTTATCTAGAAATCATTTCACGAGTACGCATTTTTTTGTTACTTAATTCTAAAATTTTAAGGAAAATTTTCATCTTATATTTTATGAAAAACTTTATTTGAAAAGTCATGAAACAATTACTTCTGATATTGTTATCAATTTTCGCATGTATAAACGTAACTATCGTACTTAAAAAATGTGCTTGCTTTTTTGAGCTAAAAAAATAAAATGAATTATTAACGCATTTGAAAACAAGCCAACATATTAACAGAAGTATGTAATTTGTAAAGTTACAATTAAATATCTTTATCTATAAATGTGTGAATCTTTTATTATGATACATATTTCTTTCCTTTTATAAATTTATTTTTTTAAAATTCATATAATTAGTTCATCTGTTGCGAATGAATTCAATTTACAATGTAATTTACTCAAAAACGTATCATCTATTTTATCATAAATGAAAATCTTTCTCACGTGACTTATAACGAATACATTTTGTTAGAAAAGTCTAAAACATTTTAGAAGCAAAAAATAAATTATAAGTTTCGAGAAATCAAAATTTATTAATAGATTAGAAACTCTAAATGTGCCTCCTTTCTCTCTCTGCTTTAACATACATGTTTAATGTATTATTATTATTCTTAGAAAGGAAAAGAATTGATGAATGGTCACTTTCAGAGGAAAACTGCAAAATAGGGTAGGTCTAAGGGAAGGTGGTTCGCCTTCCTTTATCTATCTGCCTCTAAGCATGGGGTCCAAATCTGGGTCAAGTTCAAAAGAGAGGAAGTAGCCTTAAGTCCCGGCGACACAAAAGAAAAGCAATTTACAGGGTGGATTTCAGAATGGAAAAAGTTTTTCTGTTGGTAGACTATCCTCCATTGTTCCTTTCCAATACAGGTGCACAATTTCTCCAACATGACGTTTTTGAATAATGATCTATTTTACCACAGAAATTTGGCAAAATCCAGATATTCCAAAATTAATAGGAACCAAAGAAATTAGTTCAAAATAGAATATAACGAAAACTATTAAAAATATTCGGAAAATGATAGTATTTTCTACATTAGTATCCCCCCTTCTGTAATATTTTTCCTGGTTACAAAAATAGACATTATTTTAAAGCCAATTCATTGAAGAAGTAAGTATTTATATATATCTTAAAGCATTTTATCTTATAACTACTACTGGATTTATACATAAACTAAGTTAGCTTTAATTAAAGTTTTCATTATTTTAGGATGTCCACATTTTAAAATTGACTGATAATGTGTCATATAAAGCACAGATCCTATTACTTTCAATATTATTTGAATTTTAACATTAGTTTTTCTATCAGATCGTTGATTAAAGTATGTATAAAGAGCAAGATGTAATATATATTTTGACAATGTCTTTTGATAGCGCGCAGTAGACAGCCGATGTCTTTCTTCGTAAAACATTCTAGCAACCATCCGATAAACCGCTTTCCGGAAGTATTTTTGCATAGATTTTGGGTCCGGAAAACTCCCAATCACCCACTGCTTAACACGGGGTGGGATCGAGCCAAGGACCTTATGGCTTGAAAACAATGCCCTACCACTGGGCCATCGTGAGCCAATCTTCTGTATTAAGAAATAAATTTTAAAACATGAAAGAAAAAAAAATTAAAACGCACTAATTTTTGTTATACGTCACCGAATCAGATATTTTCCTTATCACGTTCATTTTACAATATACAATTACCAAAAGAAAATCTCTATTTCATTTATTTATGGTATAGAGAAATTCAAATTTATAAACAATTGTTATATATTAAATAATAACCTAAAATACTTTTAGCGACTCAATTTTTTTAATGTTAATATTACAATATTGCATGGCATTAGAACATTAATAACTTATGATTAAAAGATAATAGAACTCTTTCCCTTAATTTTGCATTTAGAAAAATCATCTTTTTTTGTCCTGGTTTCAATTAGCATTTTGACTGTAGCGGAAAAGTATGAATGAAACAGAAAATGTGTTACACTATATATGATGAAAACTTGGAAAATTTTGTGGATTATTATAATTTTTCTCTCGCCGTGGTAATGGCTCATAAAATACTCTCTTATATTTTATGAGAATGTACCGAAATATTAATTACTTAACACATTAAATAAACTTATAGGAAAATTTTGGTTTGTAACTAAATTAATTTCAATCAAATAATTGTTTTCGATTAATTTTATTAAGCTGTTTATAAATGTCAACTATGCAAATTAAGGGAAAAAATGTTTTACTTATTCTTTATTTCTGCGAGAAACACATCGCGATAATTTTGTTTAATCAATTTCCCGATTGCTTAAGAACATTAATTGAAAATGAATTGGTGTTATTTCTTGCAATATTCATGAAATTATTTTATTTGAAGTATCGAGAAATCATTTTGATTATGTCATACAAAATCCGTTCTTTGCGCATAAAAATGATGGAAAAATTGCAGGAAAACTGCAAAATGCACCTGTTTATCGCAAATAATTATTTTTTTCGAAGAAGTTTGAAAAAAAAAAAATGTCGATGCACGAAAGCTTTCAAAGATGCCGCAGTCGCATGGAAAAGGAAACATTAAGTAAATAAATAAAATAATAATAACGACGGAGCAATTTTTTTTCCTCCATCAGTTATCGTACGGCCAACAAAGATGGCGAGGAGTATTTTATCGTTACGGCCTAGGAAGCAGGAGGCCATGCGTGCGACGAATATCAGTGACGTTGGTGTTAAATATACGGATAGCTTTACAAGACGGGAAGAAGTCACCCTCGAAACAAAGCGGAAATATAACCCTTCGTGTACAGCGTTTACACCCTTCTTCCAAAACCATCGTTTTTTTTTATTTATTTATTTATTTTTTTTTTGTATTATCATTTGTTGTAGTAATTGCGTATTTAGTAACGGTGCTTGGCAATAAATGGAAAAGATTCGTGAAAATTGAGTCGAATAAATCAAGCTGGGGTTATGCACGCCTTTGCGAGGATAAATCTTGAAAGGTTATTTATTTATTTATTTATTTTTTATTATTATTAAAATATGAATAAATGGAAAAGACTCGTAACTCGATAAATTTTGTTTTTATATTTTCTAATAATTTATTGATAATACAAAAGTTTCGAAAAATTTATTACAAAAAAAATGAGAAACAGAATAACTGACCACATATCACTAACAGAACTTTTGTATAGCTAGTAGCCATTTTGAAATTTAGTCGAAATAGCCATTTTGAAAGGTTAGTTTCTAAGCGATTCTTTCTTTTTGAGGGTGTCTTTGAAATTTCCAAGGGCATCTTCAACCCCACAAACTAGTTTTTTCCCCTGAGGGGAGTAATTTTTCCCGCTCTCTGCAGTTTCCCTTTTTCGAAGAACCACCGGCATTTCAGCGCACCTTCTGGCACCGGTCTCTACCAGCAGCGGGAACAGCAGAAGAAGGGAAAAGAAATGCTAACTTTTATTTTGCACATAATTTGTCGAACAGTGTCGAATAATTTTCTTTTATAATAAAACTTTGTTTTTTTTGAGTTAGATTAATAAATATAACTCAAAATTTATTAATGAATGTAGTGCGGTTTGGAAAGATTAGAGTTTCATATCTGTATTAGAAATAATTAGCCATTGTATGCCTCTTGCATGGTCAATATTTAAAACTATCTCTGCATGATCATGCATGTAAAATTTTTTCTTCTTCAAAATTACTTAATTGGATCAAAAATTAAAAAAAATATTCAGTCTGAAAAATATAACTCATTAAAGTACAAAGAAATAATTTAATCGTTAGATTAAATTATTTCAGGAGCTCAGAAATTACAAATATACTTTATTTATGAAAGGAATTCCAAAAATATAACTATGTAGAAAAAAAACAATTATTTTCTGATATATGTAATCGGTCTCCTCTGATTTTCTCTAGTTTTGCAAGCACTTAAGAGAGTTTTTGCTCTTTTCTGCAATGTAGTTGTAAATGATCTGATAGATGAATAGCAATTATAATATTCTGTTAATATTTGCAATTAACGCAGCTTAATATAAGGCTTGCTACTGAAAACCGATTACGTAGCTTTGTCTCCATTGTCATGGCATGGTAGTTTTAAAAGATAAGAACAAGGCATCCTGTCATGGCATGGTAGTTTTAAAAGATAAGAACAAGGCATCCAATCACTGAGATTTAACCGAGCTCAAAATCACGGAAGAATGTATGGACTCGCATTCGATTGATCCTGTATTGTCCTAAATACAGAAATATACATTTGAAAATCCTTTCTTCTAGATGCTATTGAAAAATTTAAATATTTGTAAAATGTAAATATTCATTTATAAAATGTCCTAAAAGTTCTTGAAATGAAGAATAATGATTATTGATTTCTAAAATGTATTGTTAATGTCATTTTGTGATCATTTCATTATCCCTCATTTTTATTTACAAAGATGGATCACTCTTTGATCACAATATTTTAAATTATAACATTAGATTAGTCTTAAAGGAATTACAATACAATTTTGAAAAGAAAGCACGATTTTAATGCATACGAAGTGATTTACAAGCTCAGTTAAGACTTGTTATTCACCTAGATTCCTGGGGGGGGGGTCAATGTATTCCCTCAAATGTAACTATTTTTTTTATAAAAATAGAAGATCCAGCATCAAGTATTATCTGTTCATTAAATACTTAAGTAAATGTAAAGTCTCAAAAGTCAGAAGTCCATGCTTAATCGAAATTATTTATTAATTGCTATGAATTTATTTCATATTTCTTGAATAATATTATTATGACGAGGATGATATTAAAATATATGTATTTTTATTTATTTCAGAAGGAAAAACTTCATTGATCAGCGAGAATGTATAGCGAACCAATACTACCGAAAACTGCAGTAACTTAGATTTATGGAATTTTGTAAATTACTTTTCGATTTGTGTGTGGTGGTTATTTCAATATTTTGGTTTGTATTATTGACTGATTTTCCCATTCTAAGAGGGAAAAACGAGATCAATCGCTGGGAGAAGGCCGATAGGGAAAAACTTCTGAGGAAGGCGCAGGCTCACAAAGGTCTGTCGTGCCAATGCTGATTATTGGCTACTTATTTAAGATATGAGTGAATTTCATGGTAAAAATGTGCCTTATTCTTTTTAATGGAACTGTGATAGCATGAATCGCAACGTCACAAACATTCTCAAAATTGACTTATGCCCTTGTAAATCAATCCATCACTCTAAGCATTTAAACGCAATCATCTTTATGCATAAATAATTTTACTACGGATTGTGCTTCTCAACAAATAATACAATTTTAGAACTCGATTGATCAAAAATGTTACAATTTCAAACAAAATCGTCAACTATATGAATTCATGGTACTCAAACTCTACATAACAAAGCCGAAAGGAAATACTAAGAAAATGATATCGGAAGAAATCCATTAAAATGGAATATTCAGTTAGCATTTTTTATAATAAAACATTCTAACCGCTATTGGAACTCAAATTGACTTTTCTTGAACAAAATAAAATATTCTTCTACTTCATCGGCTCAATAGTGGAAATCGAATGATTCCTTGATGATTGACATAGAAAAATAAGCAGGTAAGGTCAATATTATCTTTCTTTGTAGAATATTTTATTGTATACTTTAAGTATCTGTAAATTATGGAGAAAAAAGTAGTTAAATAATTTTCGCAGAAAATAAAAACGCTCCAGCGTTGCTAATGATGTGTTTGATGATATCTCTTATTATTTAAAAATGTAAATATGTGAACAAAAGTTGCAAACACATACGAATAATTTTCTAAATAGAATTAAATGAAGCCTAAAGGCAATATAAATCTTAATTCCTTGACAATAGAATTGCGTTATCAGCGATATAATTCTTTCGTTATATCTTTGTTACAATTTATATATTTAATAATGATAAACTTATTACTTAAATAGCCTAATATTTGATTATCCAATGTAATAAAAAAATATGCATATTAACTTTAAAAATATTTGATTATAACAATTAATAATACATGTAACTTCTAGTTTTTTCATTATAACGTGGATTTGCTTTGTTGTTTTTATATGGAAATTCTTGTATATTGTTCTAAATATTAGTTACTATGCAAATTTTTTTTTTTGTTAATTTAATCATAATATTTCATTCTAATCCGTAATATTTTAAAGTGAGTCTGTAATTATTATTATTGTGTATCGACTCATCAATACTTTATCACTAACTTTAAAACAAAGAAAGAAATTAGGAGAAGTAGGAACGAATTAAAAATGAAGATAATTGGAGTTAGTAAAATTTCTTATAAATTGTTGTAAATCTTAGTATTTTGATTTACGCAAACTATGACATAAGTTCATTGACTACAGCGATTCTGGTACAGAAAATATGTTGGTACTTGAATTTCTTAACCATTATATTTTATAGCTAAGCTCATCTATGTATTTATTAGCTGGTTCTTGAAAACATGTAACTGTTCATTAAAAAGAATTGCATGATTTTAAGAACCAGCTAATAAATACATAGATGTGCTTAGCTATTAATTATAGAAAAAAGCTTTCAATTTTTTACAAAATTAATATAAATAACATATGGAACTGCTTGTGAAAAAAATGCATATGTTATTTCTATTAATTTTGTAAATAATTGAAATCTTTTTTGAAATTTATTAAATGTTACTTAAATGGCGATAATGTTTTAGCTTCGTTTTTATTACTTTTGAAATACAATAAATATAGATTTTCTATTAGATATAATCAAGGATGTGGCTATAGCAAATTCTGTGGAAAACTATTGACAAATTATTAAATTAAAAAAGACATTAAAATTACAATGCACATATTCATCAGTTGAATTTTCAAAATCTAAAGTTAATGTACATATAAATTATAAGAACATTTATTTCATATTCTAAAATAAAATACGCTTTTGTTTGTTATAAATTTTGGACTAAAAATTGTCATTGAAATTTTTTTAATACTTAAACATTTTTTTATTTGTGCTTTTCTAATTTTATATTTTTGTATTTTGTCGAAAAAATTTCCAAAAAATTTACATTATTAAATTATAGAATATATTTAATAAATTTTTACTCTCAGCTTTAAATACATATACATAGATAAGGTTATTACAGATTAAAGTATTTTTGTTAAGGATGGATACTTTTTAACTGATTATCAATTTAAATTTACGTATTCGTATTTGATTACCAAATATAATAGAAATGAAAATATGACATTATAAATTATTAATGATATTTAATAGAAAATAAAATATGAGTAACAATAATTGATTAAATCTACAAAATTATTTGTAAATTTCAAAATGACAATTACATGAAATAAGAGGCAATAAATTTAAGTTAAAGAAATAACTTTCCATAAAAAGTTATTATTGTAAAATATGAAATTCATTAATCTTCATCACTAAATCTCGAGTTAAAATTTAAAATATATTTTTGAACTTAATATATCATTATCTATAATGCGTTTCAATCACTACTTTTAGAAAAAGTAAACTAATTTCCGAGTGTAAAAAACGGAATATAAAGCTTCAAATCCACACATTTTGGGTCATAAATTAATTTCTTATTAGCAACTGAATAATTTGACTACATTTTGAGTGGTGAATTTATATTATAAGGACAGATTATTGAAAGCACATTAACTATAAAACAGGGATGGGCAAACTACGGCCCGCGGACCAACTCCGGCCCGCCGGAAGGTTCTATCCGCCCCGCGGATAGAATTTTAAGTTGCCGGTCAGAGGCAAATTAAAAGAAATATTCATATATTAAACATCCATCTCCTTTTCTACTTTGTTTAAATGTTAAATTCAATACCCTCAGTAAATGAAGAGAACCTTAAGAATTATGAAGATAGCTTGAAAAAACTGCATTTTGAGTTCGAACGCAGATTTCAAGATTTCAGTGCCATTCAAGCAGAATTAGATATTTTTACCATGCCATTCAACGTAAATTGTGAAGCAGTGAGGTCAGATTTGCAGCTTGAATTAATTGAGTTGCAATCTAACAATTATCTCAAGCAATTGTTTTTAAATATGCCAAAGTTTGAGTTTTACAAATATTATCGAAAGTAAGTTTCCCAAATTTAATATCTCATGCCCAGAAAATCAGTGCTATGTTTGCTTCATCTTATATATGTGAACAAGTGTTTTCAATTGTGAACCTTAGAAAGAATTATTTCAGAAGTAGACGGACAGATGAGCATTTAGCCTCTTTCCTTAGAATCAGTACATCTCACTTCGAACCTCAATATAAGGAACTTTTAAAAATGAAATCACAATTTCATACATCTCATTAATATATTAAATTGTAATACTTGTATATTGTTCTTAAAATTTTAGAAAAATTCATCTTGGCCTGCCAAACTTTAATTTTTTCGATTTTTGGCCCATGATCGAAAAAGTTTGCCCATCCCTGCTATAAAACAAACAAGGAAATAGTTTCGTGTTTTAATTACAAACTCTCTCTTTAAGAAATAGTTTAATATTTCATTTTATTTAATTTTGATATTTTAATCCAAATATTTTATCATTCAAATGAATATTGTCCTATTGTCCAATTAACATGGTTTGAGACAAAGTTTAATATATTATCATTCAAATGAATATAGTCCTATTGTCCAATTAACATGGTTTGAGACCAGTTTAATATTTTCAAACACTGAGCCGTAATATTATAGGTCTCGATGTTGGTAGGCGTCTAGCCTTCCGGCTATTTTCCTTCTATTCCTTGGATAAATAAAAATACCATAAAGATGGAAGTTACATAAGAATTTAAAACATAACAGTTTGAGTGTATGGCAGAAGTGCTCTCAAAATGGCAGTACCTTGCATGACAATGAGGGGAGAAAACACCAATTAAATTTATTTAATTTAAATTTAGAAAAGTATACCAAGTGTACATTGATATAATAAGACTTAAGTAAAATGGAGGATAATTACACCACGTTATATTTTACGTGCCCCAGTAGCCATTAGTGAACACAATGGTATTTAATCTGTCGGGAATCGAACCCACAAACTGCCGATGGTGAGATCGGCGACCTAACCAACTCGGCTACCACGGTCCCTAAGCGGTAATAATGATTTTTTTTTTTTTTTTTTTTTTTTTTTTTTTTTTTTTTTTGCAAAATTCTAGCATTCTGACCAAATTAATTCACAGTCTATGTCGAATAGTTCTCTCTAACCCTTACATCAAGATTCTATTATTTCGCCATTTTTTTCTTGTATATTCAAATATGATTTTCTTTAAGCTTAGTGTATTTCAATATTTCTACCGTCAATGGAAGTATATTTTTTTTACAGTCCTTACTAATTTTATTTTGTTGTGAGGGATTTCGCCTTTTCTTTAATTTAAAAATGCCTCCTTCGATGAAGTTTTAGGTAATCTCTCTCCCAATTTCTTCATTAAATTAGTTTTTATCGCATAGTTACATTATTTTACATCGTTTAATGAGTGACATTGTCAATACTTTATGACTTTTCTATTATTCAGTTTTGAAAGCTTTTAATGCGAAAGAAATTATTATGGGATACAATCTATTAATTAATAATCACAGAGGAAAATGATATGTCTTTCTTTAAAATCCAATGATTGGTATCAAAAATTGAATTTTACTGTAATGTAATTGGTCGAAATAATTTGAAATGGAAACCTGATTGGCTCTATAAGCATTAAACTCATTGGTACATCCAAATGCATAAATTATACTTCATGTTAAATTCAGTTTGTTATGCTTTGTTTTCCTTGTTATTCAGATGAATGATCTCTTATAATGAGTCATTGTAACCTTGATTAAATTAGACATGTATACTTTTAGGGGGGGGGCAGAATAATCCAAAAATTGTGAATGTTAATAATGAATAATATATAAATAAAAGCAATATTATTTTTACATAATTATAATGTAAGGAAAGGAAAATTTAAGTTATAATTATAAGCAATTTAATTGAAATTTAAAATCTTAAATTAAGTATTCATTTAAGTAAATAATGCATATTTGAAGTTAAAAATCAATTCTATAAATGCACATTTTTCGAAATAAATGTGCATTTATTAAATTGACAAACCAGGGATGGTATTAAAAATTTTATTTGAAATTGCAAGTTAATATTTCTGAGGAAAGTATTAAACTATTCACACATACACATGGTAATACATTTATATCTTTGTCTAGTTAAATATTACATAGGCTATATTTTCAATTTAAAGTAGTTTCTTGTTGTGATTTTATTAAACTTTTTTCTGTGTATAATCGAAGTTTTTTAAGTTTTTCCATCTCTTTCTAAAATTACAAGCATCGAAAGTTTTTCTTAAAAACTTCAAAATATAATTTCTAAATATATATATATATATATATATATATATATATATATATATATAT
>JAPDSC010042509.1:42027-65897 GCA_026290005.1 Latrodectus geometricus
TATATATATATATATATATATATATATATATATATACAAAGTGATTCTAAATTGCCTTTATAAGCTAAGAAGCTGATAATACCTATCCTGGCGAGTAAAAATTACTGTAGAACATAGGGTTGCAGTCTATTCCGAGAGGTTGGTTGGTTGATTTTAATGGCGCAAGGTCCAAATTCTATTCCGAGAGGCAGAAAAGACGAAAGTAGAAACGCATTTAGAAAGAATAAGGAGCTTTAACAGTCGAAGTGAAATAGGATTGCTTTCTACCGGTGCCTGCGTGCGGTCCATAAGGTGGTGAGTTTGATTCCTTCTCATTACTTAGATGTTCAGTGTTCAATGTTTTTGCCGTGCTGTAAAGCCTTGTAGGTGGATCTTTCATGATCAAGCAATAGAAGTCATCGTTTGTAACATCATCTTGTACCTATCTACATAGTACATATTTTAAGACTATCAAAGAATATGAAAATTTCCAATGAAGCGAAACAGCATTTTGTTTTTAATTGGTACCGGAAAATGTCAATCACACCAAACTTTATCTTTTAAAAAAGCAGTATAACATCATTGCTTCAAGCCCGATAACGTCATTCAAAAGTATTCGTGCGTGTAGGACAAAAAATTGGCAATTTTGCACTTAATATATAGTGAAGTAAGGGAATAGATGCGAAACTATCTTTGTACTTTTTCAGCTTTGATTGACAACTGCGAAATATCAATTCACATGCGACCTTATATTCCTTTATAATTACTACTAATTTAAATATGCAGCATCTCCCTTCTTATTTTGTAAAAATAATTTAAAATCAACCTGTCTGTATATATATTACTAAGCATGCTTAGAAACTAAACACTGGGGATTTTGCGTTAGGTTGACCCCTAGATTGTACCCCAGAATCCTCGGTTAGGAAAACAGATATGGGCGTTGTAAGCCTTGGCATACATGGATTGTCGTATCACAGGTTTTAGTTTTAGATACAAATAAAATAGAAAATGTGAATATTTCGTTGAAACAATTAAGCGTATATTCTAACAATCAATGGAAATTATTTATTTTTAATCTTATTATACGAGATTCAATCGCGATTTTAAAACATTTGCTAATCTTTGACAGAATTTTCATTATTTGAGGGGGTTAAACTATTTTTAATGTTTTTACTTCCAAATAAGCGTATTTTATATCTCTAAATTTTATGAGATTAAAATTCGGAATATGGTTACTTATTTTTTAAAATTTATCAATTTTGGTGTTTTTAGTTGAAATATAATAATTCGCATAATGTTTTGTGACGGTGCGTTTCTGTTTTTTAATATTTTATATAAGTAAATTATCTGATGATAACATGTTAATATATGCTTCTACTAAAAAACAGCAGACTGTAACATAAAACAATTTAAATATATGCGTCATTTAAAAACTATGTGGAGATTTATATACTTAATCAGAAGTTTTAAGATAATTCAATTTATCTAAATTTTTATTGAAATTATATATATAATCCCTTTAATATAAGGAAATAGCATATTTAAAACTTATTTGCTTTGAATACTGCAGTACATTTCTATGCATAGCATTAACAAGGTCTATAGAAGTCCTAAGAGTTTTAGCCTATTTTCATTGAAGATCTTAAAGAGTTCAGAGTATGTAGAGTGCTTCCAGGTCCCATCTTTTCATCTGATGTGATCAGAAAAGTGTACTAATGAATTGAAGTCAGGTGGTTGACTCGGACACGCCTAAAATTTTCGTTTTCTTGAATGTAAATAAGTGTTTTAAAATTCTATGTATACTTGATAAATAACCCTCCATAAGCATAAGGCAGTATGTGATCCTCTGAAATTGTTTTATGACCTTGATCATATTATACCACTGTGTGTAAAGGGTACGACTCAGTCATAATGGAAAGCTGCTCAATTGATTTGTTTTCGTGCTTCACTGATGAATCAGTTTTAATGTCTTTTGGAAGAGAAATACTACATCGGTAATCATTCGAAACAAACTGAATTTGGATTCATCGGAAGAAGGAATAATTTCATGATCCGCATTTATGTTCTCTTCAGCAAATTTCAATCAGGTTTCCCTGTTTATGATCAGTGTGAGGTTTTCCTATAGGGAACCTGCGTACAATCTAGGGGTTTCCAATCTTAAGATATCCATATTCTGTGAATAAACCCAATCAAAAACATAGAAGCAGCTTAAATTCAAATCAGAAGTTGAATTGGGAATCAAAAACGAAAAATGTCCAACTAAATATTTAAATAAATGTTTTTCATTTCGACACCACGTCGTACACAAGTGAATGGCCTAAGATGGATATTAATGGCATTTTATATCTGTCACGTAATTGCCTTACAAAAGGTCTTTTCGTAGAGAGTTGGTTATATTTATGTTCCACAAAAACAGAAAACTGCCACCTTGACATTCACCTGTGAAGAAATGCAACAACTTTCTTCCATCTGTGATATTTCGTTTTGAAGAACACTTTACTATGACTCAGTACTGAGTTCTATGTAAGACTGACACCACGTAGGGGGCTGCCTTAGGCGATTGTAAGAGATTTTAATATCCACTGTGTAAATTGACTTCCCAGGGGAGCTTTTAATTGGAATTGAGTTATAATCACTGCCCAAACATATCCCTACAGACAAGAATGAGTGAGCACCAGAATACTCCCCTGTACCCAGCCCAGAGTTGCCTACCAGTTAGATTGAAGGTGCCGGCTGGGAGTTTGTTTCACTGGAAAGACATTGCAACCACGATTTATTTATCGAGTCTCCCGCATTCAATGAATATAACGGAACTCTGGTTTAATTAGGATGCAAACATATTACATTCTGACAATGATAACGATGCCCTGCAAGACATGGTAAATATAGAAGATAGAAGCGCAACTACTTTTGTTACTAGGATTGAACCCAAGATCATTTTCTCAGACGAGCGCTGATAAACCATTAGGCAACAGTGAGGCCTGTACAGAGACTTTAATAAAGTTTCTTCCGGTTATCTTTCTACATTGTATCTTGTTTTATTCTAGCCAAAAGCCTAATACAGTAGCTCTTGTTTGGCACATTGCCATAACATCGAACCCGTGCCAACTTTTTTCCAAGATGAAGAAAAACGTTTAGTGGCCATCTGCTTTCATATTTGAGCAATGTTTAAATTTGAATCAATGACCAGTTTCTTCCGGATTAAATCTTTTTGAAGTTCAACTGTTTTCCTTTGGGTTTCTGGTTTTTTTTTTTGGAATATCACACATAACATTACTATTTTCAAATTATTTAATATATAGCTAACAATTGAAATTTTGAATTCCAAATTTCCATGTAAAATAACAGAATACAGTATTCACTTTCCCCTGCATCTTAAAAGGGCAGACAAAGGATTTAAATTTCTCTATTTGCACTAAAGCTGTTAAAATAAGAATACATATTTTACGACTGAAAGTACCACATATATTGCAGTCAAATATTAGAAAATTGAATTTTATCAGGTCAATTAAAAACCTCTACTTTCAATATTTTTGCTGCTGTTTCGCTAGTTTTTGTTTTTTTTTTTTTAAATTAATAAAGTTTTAGTTATTCTATATGATTGCATACCATAGAGAATAATTAAAGCTATAAATTATAAATTTATGTCTTAAAGAAACTTTTCTTATAAAAAAATTAGGGCAAAAAAGCATCTTAAAATTCGTCAATTATTTACATTTCGTTTACATTCAATAAAGTTAAAAAAAAAAAAAATTTAAAAATGAAAATCATTGCAGTTTCTTGTTATTTTAAAACAATTTTTTTTTTTAAACAAATATATTACTAACAGATTTTTTATATTCAAATGAAGTAAATAAACTGGTCGGTCGTAAGATAGTTTCATGTAAAACTAGAAATTTTGAAAACTTTTGATGTTTTTAATTAGAAGCATCAATTAGAAATAGTTTTATTTCTTATTGAAATTATAATTTTTCACGATATTTTCATTTATTAAAAATTATCTTTAATAAAATATTTTCGATATAGTAATTCACTTATTTTTATGAATAATTAAAGGCTTTCTATACAATATATATATATATATATATATATATATATATATATATATATTGCAGATAAAAATTCTTTCAATTAATGAAACATATGTAGATTTATTGACAGTTATGTCATAAAATCTGACTGTACATCAAACCGAACGATTATTTATTTTGTGTTTTCAGTTAATATGCTTGGTGATTCGTAAATTTAGTTATTCATTTCCTAGCTGTTCAATACTTTAAAATTAGAATTTTTCCCTTAGTCTTTTAGTATTTGCAAACTTTGTAATTATGGACCCTAAATTGCTAACGACTTAAAAGGTAGTATAAAGAATCTAAACAATCATTCCTCGTTGGTTTTTTTAGAAGATTCAATGGTAACAGACATATTTATGTTTCATTACAGAAGAAATTCACAGCAGAGTGCACACAAAAGAAGAAACAACGCATTATTTTACAATTGTAATTGAAATTGGGACCATCCATTTCGAGATGAGCATTCTATTGATTTAAGTCTAGCCCTTAAGCAAAAATAACAATAAATATGTGACAATTATGTAGTAAAACTTTATCATACTATTTCAAGAAGCATCATATCATAGAATTTTGTGTCTAACCATCTCAGAATAAAGAGTTTTTGAGAAGTTACAAAATAGGTGAAGAAATTGATCAAAATAAAACATTTTCATTCCGAAAGTCTGAGGAGAATAATGATTAATGCTACATTTTGAATTTCGAATTCCATGAGGAAAACCGTTTATCCTTATTACAAACAAACAAAAAATTTACATTTTTCTTAAAAGCATTTAAATAATTTCCTTAATTTTAGAAAAAAATTTTTTCAGAAAATTTTAAATTTATCTTTCTTAATTTAAACGTAAAATGAGAATATGAAAAAAAAGTTGAGTAAATTTAATTATAAGGTCACTGCAAAAATTTTGAAACATTTTAGATAAAGTAATGGAACGGGGTTGTACATATTTTTTGTATAATGTTTATTTTACGATACGTTCAATTTATTAATTCAGTTTCTATGACAAAGTTCTAATAATCAGACGTTAAAAAAATAATTACTATTTCTATGAAAACAATATCATCTCGAGTATATATTTTATTTAGTAAGAATTTTACTGAGTCCGCTCATTTGCTATATATTCGATTTTTCGCCAGCGAATTCTAACAAATACAAAAATGCAGTCAAATAACTTTTGCAATTATTAATACTAAAATGAATTATTAATACGTGAATAAATAAAAATATTATTGATTTGCGGCTGAAGAAACTATATGGAAATACGTTTTATTTAACCCCACAATTGTGCCACGCCGCGAAATGCCATTGGTCGATCTACAAATCAAGAGCAAAAAGGAGAAGAGAAAAATGAGCTTCAGAAATAAATGAGCAGATACAAGCTAGGCAAGAAAGAGATCAAGTTCGCACTGCTCTTTCTCGATCATTAGAAAAAGTGAACAGATGCAAGCAAGGCAGCAAAAGAATCAAATTCACAGGACAGACTGTTGTAAAATATATATTGGGAATGATAAAATGGAAATAGACGAATAAACACACTGTATAAGATTACCAGAAAATTTTTGCCACACTGTAAAATCCACTGATGAATTGATTGCTAAAGTTTTTCCAAATTTATCGCAGAATTATAAAAATAATCAATGGGTTAGAGCGCGCTATATTAGCAGCCGAAAACATTGATGTGAATTTAATAAACTGCACGATTCAAAAGGAAATATCTGATGAAGAAACAACATATGAATCCATAGATACTGTTGTCAATCACGATGAATCAGTTAATTATCCAATGGAATTTCTAAATTCATTGTATCTACCAGGAATGCCACATCATATTTTATCTTTGAAAATTTATTTCCCAATTGACATCCTTTTGCGAAATAGAAATCCACCATGACTATGCAATGAGACTAGGCTATCAGTAACAAATTTAATGAATAACATAATTGAGTCAACAGTTTTAAATGGAAAACACCAAGGGGAACATGTACTACTACCACGCATTCCCACGATACCAACGGATACTCCATTTGAATTCAAGCGTCTACAGTTTCCTGTACGACTAGTCTTTGCCTTGACCATTAACAAAGCCCAGGGAAAATCATTGCAAATATGTGGGTTAAATTTGATAAATCTATGCTTCTAACATGGACAGCTGTACGTTGGGTGTTCACGAATTGGAAAACAATCAAATTTATTTGTTCTTGCACCAGATAGGAAAACAAAATAATGTTGTATATTTACAAGTACTATTAAGATATAAAGTTCACCATCAATCTTTAAATATTTATTTCATGATGGTTTATATATAAATATATATGCGAATCTTAATATTAATCTTGATAATGCATTTAGAGTTGTTCATTAAAAATATATTAGACGATAGTGTTAAGTATCTTTCATTTAAAAGTATGGTGAATTTAGTAGTAATAATTTCCATAGTATAATCATTTCTATTTACTTTAATGTCAAAGCAAATCTCCATTTTGAGTTAGTATAAAATTGTCTCTTAATTATTCGAAGCTTCCAAAAAAAAAAGTCATATAAATAAAATTGCATCTAATCAGAAAATCAGAATATTGTCAGGATTTTTGAAATTTAAATATTAGTTTGGGGAAAAAGTAATCCATTATTTTTTCGGAAGGCGTCTGTAGTGATCGATATCTCGTGAGGTATCTATCAAACAATTTCAGATTTATGCTAGTTGGAAAGGTGACATTTGACACTAAGATATCCTCTTGCGGTTTTTTTGTTTGATTAATTCAGTTACGAGTACAAGGTTTTTAAAATGGAAGACAACAAACAGAAAATTCAATACATTTTCGTTTTTCTCTTGTAACGACGAATGAGATAGCCGGTTGGCTAAAATTGTGAAAGGTGTTTATCGTCCTATATAAGACTGTAACAACCAGTTACGTACAATTTTTGTTTCGTCGATTCCATTCGAGTATTTTTGATGTTAGAGATGCACCTAGCATGTGGATACAGCATCATCGAAAACGTCTATAAAATATCAAAAATGATCGAAGTTAACCGCATGTCAGCAGTCGTAACGCGCAAGACCTAAAAATCTACATGAAAGCTGTTTTAAACCTTTTTACAAAGTGAATCCAAAAGAAGTTACAGAAAGTTCACGTAAAAATAATGGATTTCTTTTTCCCCAACCTAATACATAAATTATTATAATAAATTCAAATATTAATCAGTATTGGTTTATCAATATTAAAAATCAGTCAAGTTACCTTACTTAAAATAAATTACTTAACAAGTTATATTTTCTTGTTCTGTAATCTAGCTCTTGTATACTATTGAATTCTATGATAGGCATATTCTCATTTCAAATCAAATTATTATCCTGAAAAGAGATCGTTTAAATTACCAACTGTCTTGAAAGAATAATTATATTAATAATTATGCTTGCAATTTTGAAGCATCTATTATAACTTCGTTATAGCATCGAATTTATACTGAGATCCAAAAGTGCATTACCTTCGTTTTCTATTCTGAAATTCTGTCTTAAGACATAAAGTGATTATAATTATTTTAGTGTCCACTTTAAACTGTGAAACTCGAATAAGCTTTTATTCGCTAAAATGATAAATAACACCTAATAAAAGTTTATTTGCCAAAATAAGTATGTGTATGTGTTCCCCATTTTAACATTTCGTAATGTTCACTATTTCGCTTTAATTTTTGTGATGAATCAATTTTTTTACCAATGTTATGTAAGAGATATCAGTCGATATTTTGATTGTGTTATATTCTTGAATTTATATCAATTCATTATTTGCAGTTATACAAAATTTACCATGCTTGGTGAAAAATATCTACGTCATTTAAGATTTCTATTTAGAAGTAAAACTTCTACTTAAGTTTTAGATTTACAACTGATTTTTTCTTTTTAAAATAATTGGAATCCATGAAGAACAGAATTTTGTTATGGAATCAAATGAATTTATGGATTATCCCATGAATAAATAACTTTACGATTTACAACTTGATCCTTCCAAATTTTGATCCATATTCTTAACCAAATTTTCGCTATGTGATTTGAATTTTGAATCTAAATTTTGGTCTTGTGATAATACTAAGATAGAATACAATGTTTTCGACGGTACATTTAAAATTTTTATACAAAATTAGCTGCTTCAACATTTTCAAAATTGTTGGAGGCAGTATCTTGTTATTTCATATTGAATTCTACTGACCATAAACGAAAAGCAAGTATATAATTTTACTTTTAAACTAAAATATTATTAAAGCATTGTCTTTATGACTTGAATTATGGAGCCAATTCACAATTTTTTTTAAGTGTGACGAAAGTCATGGAACCAATTCACAATTTTAATCTTAATTTTTTTACGCATGATCTAAACTAAATATACGTACAAGGAAATATTTTATGCTCCATTTTAAACGCTGTATTTTCGCTTTTTTTGTTTAAAATAGCCTGTGTTATTACGTTTTTGATGCATTTTTCTTATGTTTTTATGCATGAAGTTTAAATAAAATAAATAAGTATCAAATATAATTTTTAAAATATTGCTCGGCTTATAACAGTTAACGTAAAATTCAAATGTTACTTTTAAAATCTCTGAAGCGTTTTTAAAATTTTCAAACGGAAAAACTTAAACTTAATGTACTGAATCTGATATATTTCTTGTGTGTTTATCAAAGACTTATATATATATATATATATATATATATATATATACAGTGGGACAAGCAATTGAAGATACACCTTGCTTTTACTTTATAAATCGTACTTTCAATCGAAATAACACATTAACTAGAAGTGCAAACGAAATTTTATTTTTAGACATAACAAAAGGTTTAATTAACATTAAAAATAAAAAAAATCAATGAAAAATTTCTAAAAGAAAAACTTTCAGAGACGTTTCAAATAAACATAAGCAAATTTGTACCTCAAAAATTGAGAATACAACAATGAAAATTTTACTTAACAAGCACTAAATTTTTATTCTGCTTGCTACTATAATAATCTAAGTTTAAGCAATGTCATCTTAAACTTTTTGGACTGCTTATTTTTGCCTTTTGAAGTTGGTTCTGTGAATTTAAAGTCGCAAATTTAAATGGAAAATGGCTCCTCGGAGGGAGACCATGTATTGATAAGAAAATTTATATTAAGTTTATTTAAGAAAGGAAAATCTTATCGTGAAATAGTTGATATTGTCGGTAGGAGCCACTCGTGTGTCCAGAAAACTATTGGAAGATTTAAAATCGATGAATTAATTGAAAATAAAAGTGGAAGAGGAAGGAAAAGTATTCTGAGTGATGTAGCCAAAAGGAAAATTTTGAAAGATATCAAGATTGATCCTAAACTAAGTGATGTCAAACTAGCTGCAGAAACTTCTCGAATAATGAGCAGAAGTGTAAGTGCTGAAACTGTGAGAAATGTGATTAGACATGCTGGATATAACAGTCGAGTTTCTCGAAGAAACGATTTATAAGCTTACAAAATCAGAAAGAGCGTTTGGAGTTTGCAAAAACTCATCAATTGACGATAGGTTACTTTTGGAAGAAAGCTATATTTAGTGATGAAAGTGAATTCAACATTTTAAGTGATTATCATCGGAGCGTTCGAAGAAAGCCGAACACAGCTTTGGATCAAAAAAATTTACTTCTTACAGTTAAACATAGTGATGGTGTGGAGTTGTATGGCTTCAAATGGGGGTAGGAAATTTAGTTTTTATAGATAGCATTATGGGGAAAGCTTTATATAGATATACTCCTCAACAATCTTAAAGAAAGTGCAAAAAAATTGGGTTTAGATGGAAATTTTATATTCCAGCATGACAACGATTCCAAACATACGGCACGTATGTCAAAATGTGGTGTCTTTTTCATTGTAAACAACAATCGTACATACCACCAGTCTCCTGACACCAATGTCATAGAAAAATTGTATGCCACGCTCGAAACAGCGGGCCAAAAACACCAAATTAGGAACAAAGCCCATTTAAAGCAAGTGTTACAAAAAGAATGGCACAAAATATTTTCAGATACCACCAAAAATTTGTCGAATCTGTACCAAGACGTTTGGAGGACATTATAAAAGCCAAAGGACATGCAACCAAAGAAATGCCTCTGAAAATTTTCCTTTTAGAATTTTGCCATTGATTTTTCTTTATTTTTAACATTAATTAAACTTTTTGTTATGTCTAAGAATAAAATTACGTTTGCACTTCTAGTTAATGTGTTATTTCGATTGAAAATAGGATTTATAAAGTAAAAGAAAGGTGTATTTTCAATTGTTTGTCCCACTATATATATATATATATATATATATATATATATATATATATATAATTCTTGGTGAGTTGTGAATAAAATAACATTTTATTGCAGTATTTAGAGTAGAAAAAATACTATGTCAAATGTATTAAAATAATTTTCTAATATCTGAATTTCAACACACATCGGGGATATAAAAATACTTTAAAACGTGTTAGTCATAACTATTCCTCTATATATTTTTTGTTAGTGCCCTATGATTTAATTTCTAATAGTTTTCTTCATGTAGTTTTTAAAATAAATACAAAAAAAAAGATTAAAATTCAAAAAAAATTTCTCTGATGTTTTCAATTAAAATTATTTCAGGTAAAATGACTTACTTCTATTTAAATATTTCTTTCTCGAAATTTTCTAATGAAATATGAAAAATTGCCTTTCTTATGTTTCATTTGAAAATTTATTTCTAGATAATTTTACCATAATTTTTAGATAAGACAACTAACACATACTTTATGAAGTTATTTTCAAATGTACTTAAATATTTTTCTTACTGTTTAGTGAAACGACTTCAAATAATATTACTTAAAAATTCAAAATATGTAAAATTACATAATGTAAAAAACAATTTTGCATTACCTGATGTCTCTTTAATATCTTTATATCTCAATATAAAAGATTGGAGATATTAAGAGTTATAACCCATAAATGACAACAATCATATTTGGTTCAAAAATCATCAGTAAAATCAATAAAATAAGTTATAATTACTTTTTTTTAAAAGCTATTAGTTTTATGTCAATTTTATGTTCATTCATAATACACAGGGTGTATGATTAGATGTTTTATTCTACTCATTGATTATCACGTTAATAATTGTTCTCGGTGAATCACACTGATTTTTCATGAGATTCGAATGATAATTTTATAAATATCATTTTTGTATTATTTTTTATTTTAAAAAGTGCTATACTATATGCTCAAATTGCTTTAATTGAAATATAGTTTCATATTCCAAATAAGTAAAATAAAATCAATAATTTTTTTTAACTGTTTCATCTTTTTTAATTATATATTAAGTGTTATCTATTGCAATTGCATACCTGAGAGCATCAATTTAAAAACGGTAAATGTTGATGTATTGAATGCTATCATTTACTATAAAAACTTTCGCTTAAATTACCCTTAACTTTTATTTATCACCTAAATCGATTATTTAATAATCGTTACAGTTAGGATCAAAATTAAAAGTAATTGGTAATGGGTTTTAAAATTTCAACTCCTCTAAATCAGCACCATAAAGGGTTTTAATAGGTTGTACATATTTTATGACTGCAAACAAATCACATTCTAGAAATTGAAAAGGAAACTATAATTTCAGATTTACTTTATAATCGTATCTTTAATAGTTCGGTGGGAAAAATGATACGATTGTATAATTGATTTACCACCGAACGGTAAAAGTGATACGATTGTAAAGCAGCTATTTATGTGTTGAAAATGTGTATATGTATGTGTTGAAAATGTGTATATCAAATGCTCTTACTTATAATTATTTCTAATATCTAATTTTCTAAAATAATAGATAAGAAAACAAAAATATAGTTTTATTTTCAAATTTTTTATTTTCAATTTAAAGAAAAATCATCCTACATTTTTGCATAATTATGGCATGATATATACATTTTATTGCTTTCATACGAATAATTTGGATCAGCAATTAAGGTATTATACAAAATCAAATCAAATAAATTTTATGAGACAGAATATCTTTTTGATTTGCAGTATTGTGTTTTTCGGCAATATATGTGTGCACTTAAAAGCTATAATGTTACAAATTTAAATTAATATTTTAAATTTAAACGTTGTTTAATCAATTAATTTCATTCCGAAGTATTAATGAATTATAAAAATGGGAAAATATGCCTTACCTTGATCCAAGAACCAAAAGTTGTACTGCGAAAAATACTAAAAGTTTGTTTGGTTAAGAATATTTTTAGATTTGAGGTTAAAAAAATATCTTTTGAAATGAGTAACATAAAATCAATATTAATAAGAATGATATGAAATAAAACCTACTTCGAGTTATTTTGAAGACCCTTTCCTTGGAACTTAATACTTATGACTTATATAAATGAAAAATAAACATTTTTCTTTTAAAAAATCAATTTTATATGATTCGTTTTAGTATGAGGTACACATTGCTTCCTTCAATAGATAAATAAGACGATTAACCGTTATCACTTATATAATTCGTAGTCCATAATATAGTCAAGATGCATAATGAACTCAGAAGCACCTTGTTTCTTCTATTGGACTCCATTGTTGAATAGAAAGAAGGCAACTAAAATATAAAATAAATATGTTATAAACAAACTTATTAAATCAAAAAGAAATATATTTCTTAATAAGTAATTTAACAGTCAAATAAATAAAACACTTAATTTCTAATAAAAATTGTTACGTACGAATTTTTAAGTATAAATCTTTTTCATGATGAGTTTCTTCATCTTTAATAACACAAAGTGAATAATGTTTTTAACATGATTTAAATTTGAAGATTAATAAATTAAATATTTAATCACTAATTGTAACACTTGTAATTATGTCATATTGTGTTTTTTATTATGATAAGAGATAAATATTTAGTTTAACTAATATGTGAATATTTTTAATTTAAAAATAATAAATCTTTCATAAGTATCAAATGTGTCAGTCTTCAGTATAATAGAAAAACGACTTCATTCAAATATTTCAAATTCTTTACATTGGTTATATTACTTAGTATATAATAATAGGCATTTTCGAGTCTCTACCTATTATTTGTATCTTATTATCTTTTCTACTAGTTTAAGAAATTTAATTTCTAGTAAAATAAGGTTATAAAAACAAAACTAAAAGCAATGCTGTTACTGATATAATTTAAATGATTTTTCTTCTTTTCACAAATGATAATTTAATCAATGTTGAAATTCTTTCTTTACCAAAGTATTAATTAACTTTTTCCATCTCTAAAGCTTTCATTATTCGTATACTTTCTACACCTCAGAATTCCCCAATGAAAAGTATTAATATTTATTTTATTTTGTTAATTATTTCAAATCGTTGGCTTACTCTATTGCAAATATTTCAAGCTCATTTGTATTATTATAATTTTTTTTAGTTGATCAGTCTTATTAAGCAAAACTTTGCTTTTCCCACTATTATATACTCCCCGTCCCTCCTTCACTTTCTCTTCATCTAGTTCTGGTATTTTTACCTAGTACCAGCACCAGAACAAAATTCATTTTTTTATGTTATTACATAGTTGACATCTTTTTTGTTTCGAAATTCATTCTACGCAACCGATTTATATTATAAAATTTTCCACCACCAATTTGTTACCGAAAATTTCCCTTTAATAGAGATTTTATCACATGGAAAATGTGATAAAATCTCTATTGCAATGAAACTCTATTACAACAAATCTCTATTACTTTCCATCGATATAATTTTGCTTCATAATAAATTAAAATAAAAATAATCTATATTGAATATTATCAAAATAGTTCTTAATAAAATTTCAAAATAATATAGATTAATGATTTCAACTTTTCTATACAAAATTATTTTTAAATAAAGTCATTACTTTGGTACATAAATTTTAGATCCATAAGATAATTGCACACACAAAGGACATCTCTGCATTTTTTTAATCACTTAATTAATTACATATACTTCGATTATTTAAATAGATTGATTCATGCCTTAGAAAATTCCAGTGGATTCTTTTTTATTAACTTCTTTATCATAGGCATAAAAAATAATTAAAGATGTTACATCTTCAGATTCTAATTTCTAAGTCTTGCTTTTATTATGTTTGTATCGCCTTTCTTGTTTATTATGTTTGTCTGAGTATGAGAGTTATTAGTATATTATGAGAACTAATATTTGATTCCTTTTTCGTTACTTTAAAATTTAAAAGTAAAATGAAAACTCCATAAATTTGGTATTTTTTAAAAAATAAAGTTAAACTTCTAAAGAAGAAATTAATTTTTAAATTTACTATTTTTAATGAGTAAACTAAAGGTTACAGGACTCTCTGGGTTACTGAGATAATCAATTTCTAGAAGTTTATATATGAGCCATACTAATTCTACTTTATTTGTTTGGTAATGATTATCTAGTTGTCATAAGTATTTATTCATTTTCAAGCTCAATATTTTAATTTAATTTTTTACATTAACTAGAGAAATTATCGAATTTTCTTCATCAGAATAAAGCGTAGTTGATCATAAGAAATCTTGTCTTAAAATGGTGTAGAATAAAAATTGCATTGATTGAACATATTAGTCAATCAAAAAGCAATTTTTTGTAATTGTTCTCTAAATTGAAATTTATATTTTAGAATTTTAAAATATTTACAGGTTAAAATTGAATAAATTAATTTTGAAAAATAAAATTCAGCAAATATAATTTAAATGTGTGTGGCTATAAACCTAAATTTAATTCAAAAGAATTATTTAGTGAGTTTCCCTATTTATTTGTACTAATTTCAAAAAAAAAAAAAACCATTAGTAACTTATAAACATTTTTAAAAAAAGCCCTTTTAACTACCCAAAATTTAAAGAATTTTGATACTTTAAAGTAAAAATATTTTATGTTAATATATTCAAATTTACAAAAATTTAAATGTAAAAATTTTAAAAAAGTCAAAAATATGATGTCTTATCTAGTTCTTTTTTATATTCTTATTTTGTT
The DNA here is from genome assembly GCA_026290005.1 of Latrodectus geometricus. Classification (NCBI taxonomy): domain Eukaryota; kingdom Metazoa; phylum Arthropoda; class Arachnida; order Araneae; family Theridiidae; genus Latrodectus; species Latrodectus geometricus. The sequence continues at coordinate 57,064 of JAPDSC010042509.1, forward strand.
TCTTAAAAGCTTTTTCCTTTTTTATTAAGAAAAGTAAATATTGAAAAATATTTTAAGGAAATATAATATCACTTATGACATATTATCAAATAAACCGGAAAATCATTTTTGAAGAAATTTTCTAAATCAGAGTTTTAAAAGTAATAATTTAATTTTAAAAATTGCTAAAAAATCCGAATTTCAGAAATCGTATTATATGATTTTTTCAAATAATGGATAAAGGTTAGTTTCTTTTCTTCCATGCAGTTAATTTAGGAATTCAAAAACAATTTTTATAACATTTTTATTGTATTAATTAGCGTATCATAAAATCTCTTATCTATTTCTTGTAATTTCTCTTAAAGAAATTGCTTTGCACTTTTGATTTAGATTCTTTTGATTGCTACATACTGTACTAATAAATTTGTTCTTTAAAAAAAGGAATTTCGCTAGTCATTTTTTTTTTTAATTCTTTAAAATCATTTCCTTACGCTTTTAATCATTCTAGCGTTAACATGACTTGGTAATTAATGTATATTTCCTCTTTTTGAGACCTTTTGGGCTTAAAAGAAAAATTTGAAATAAACATAAAAAGTTGCCATACTCAGATTTTCCTACGAAGTTTCACGACTCAAGATGTATTTCGACTTTGTATAAGCGGAAAAAATCCTCAAATGAAATTAACAGTCGGGATCTAATAACAAATAAAAACGCATAGAAACGAATTGTCGATTCTTAAATGTATAAATATGGAAAGGCCTTACTAAAGAGAATCACTCTGTGTTCTGATATATTTTGAAGAGAGTAATTATTTAAAATCGTCCCACGATTTTAAGAATAATTCCTTTGGTTAAAATTTGTATTGCATATTATGTATATATGTATATAAATTTGCATTCACAAATCACAAATATCATGGGGATTGTGAAATTTATATATTACTAAAAATTTCTTTTAGTCGTAAGCATGAAAATAATCATGGTAAAAATTTAAATTGTTATTACTTAACTGTGGAATTGGATCAAGATATCCCTATCTGGAGTGATCACTTATTCACCTTCTTTTACATAAAATACACATAGTTTGTTCAATTCATATCATCACTTATTAATAGTAAAAATTTTAAATATTTTAAAATAAATTAACATTAAATAACGATAATTCATATCTTATTAATCTTTTATTGAATTTCATATCATATTGAATTCATCTTCAAAATATTGTCTTTTATTGTGAATAAACTTGAAAATGCTTATTATAGGTTTTAAATTATAATAAATAGAATAGTTTATAATAAGTATAAAAAAAATGTAACTGAATATATTTCACTTTCAAATCCAGTCTTTGTTTAAGAATATCTTTTCGTAAAATTTTGTTATTTGTATTAGCATTTGATTTAAAATCTTGATTTAAAGAAACAAAATACAAAATGCAATCTGGCACTGTTTGACATAGTTGGCATAGTTTAAGTAAAAGTTTATAGTTTATCAAACGTTTATAGCCGAGCTGATTTGTTCTTAGCTTGTTCGAAGAGGAGGAAGAACTACAGTTATATTTTCTTAAAAGAACCAGCATTCAGAGGAAATGAGTAATATTACTTTAAAAAGCATGTTATACAGTATTATTGCAGTTTAATGAAAATTGCTTTTCATTTTTTATTAATATTCAATGAAGCATCGTGTCCTTAAACCATTCTTCAAAAACCGTTTATTTATAGGAGCAGAAAAACACCATAATATCGTAAATATCCAAAAACCAAAAATAAGTTTCATATTCTTTTTATATACTTTTGACCGGTTTTCACCAAATTCATTTTCTTCTTTGAATGATGCAATTACTTTCATTACTTTCATTTATCATTATTACAACAGCAAAATCTCTTTTTCTTTTGAACATGTCATGTCTTCACTTTTTTCTTAATGATTCACACTGAAACAATTACATTAAAATGAAAATCTTAACAGGATATTTACTTAAACTTAATAATCGAGACTAGATAAATATATTTCCTTTTCAATTTTTTCATTTGTGAAAAAGAAAAAATTGAAAAGGAAAAGTTAAATAGAATATTATCTAATATAGTCAAAATATTTAATATTTTTTAAATTGCTCCTTTAGGAAATTTAAATTTTCCAAATGTTAGAAAGACTAATTTCAATTTTTATTTTTAGTATTGAATATGTTTGATAAATAAATCCAATACAGAATATACCTTATGGAATCTTCATTACATTTGTTTACATTTATATAAAGAGACATTGTCTTATACAAGATTTTTTTATGAAAATTTCTGATATTTTAATATTTGTAACATCATGACATATCAAGTTATTTAAAGGAATAATGTTTAAAACCAACGTTTTGATATTCAATAAATGTAATTTCAGGGGATGATAGTGAAAATAAATTAAAACTTCAATTAATAAAGAAAAATATGGTACATAGGAAAAAGTAAATTATGCAAATTTGGAAATCAGCTTTAATAATTTTGTAATTGACATTCAAATCGGACTTCAGGGCTGTATTAACTGTTTTATCTATAGTTTAATAGGAATTTAAAATTAGCTGAAAATTTTGCAAATTAAGATTTATATATATCTTTAGAAATTTTCTTTTACTTTTTTTTGTAATAAATTAGCCCTTTTGTTTTATATATTCACATACAACACACAAATGCATAACAAAGTAAACAAAAATTTGCGTGCAAAATTTTAATAAAAATGCTCTCTATCTGGTTTTCTAATTTACTCAACAGTTGCCCCTTTTCAGTGATTTAGATAAATTATTCTAAAATTCAAATAAGCATCCTCTTTAAATGTTTAGCTCCAATATTTAAAAAATTATTTAGCAAAATTATGCAATAGTATATTGATGTGTCGAATTTATTTTTAAAAAATTTTCTCTTTGATGTTCTTAAGTTTGTGAAAATGAGAAACTCTACTTTAAACTTTTATATTTCTTTAAATTTAAAATATTTGTTCCTCCATCTAATAAAATTTTTTCCTTGAGAAAAATAAGTTAAATGAAATAAAGTTAATAATTGCTGTTTTAGAGATCACACATGTTGAATGATATTCAGGATTTATGTATTTAACCCTATAACTTATAACAAATTCGGTAATTTTATTAATCAAATTTTTTATATTATGTATCTAATTATACTTAAAAATAACATGATTTAAATCAATTGCTTTAAACATTTCTCGTATTTGTCCTACTTCAGTTTTAAACCACATGCATGTATAATTAATGAATCCTCTGAATACAACTGTTTTCCATGAGGTAACTGGCCATAATACATAAACAAATCATTTTCACTAAAAGGAATAAAAAGATTTTTTTGATATGATGAATGATATTTAATTTTATACGATTATTTTAAATTTAAAAAAAAAAATTATTAAAAATAAAAGGAAAAGGTAACATACTCTGTTTTTTGCAGAGACGATTTCTTTTTAATTAATTTTTTTTTTACAAATAAATATTGTAATATTTAGATTGCACACATATATATAGATATATAAGTATTTCAATATTAATTTGTTAAAAAAAATTTTAAAAAATATAACCGAATTAACACAAAAGTATTAAATCAAAATTACAAAAATATAAATCTGATCAGAGTCCTGCACGTGTTTAACATATGAATTACCAAACTGAATAAAATTTAATATTTGAATAATTTTACAAATAGGAAAATAATTTATAAAATATTTAATAAAGTATTAAAAACTAAATGCACAATCTTACCTTTAAGTTAGAAAAATTCAAGAGCATGTGGATTTTGTTGATACACTAGGAAAAACAAAGTTAAAGGAGGATAACAGGTTGCGATTCTCTTGTTCTTACGCTGCCGGGCGAAAACTGAGGATTGAGGAGCTCTAGCCAACCGATTTCTTTTTTCTCTTTCTTCCTAGAGCGCCCTCGCCGACATAACTTAGAATGTTTATGATTGATTTTTATCATTAATAATTTGGTATTTTCCTTTTTCTTAAATTATTACTTGAAAAGTACAGTGTCCCGTTCGCATTGCGCTTTGTAAATCACTTTAAACGTAAATCTGATTTAACTTAAACTGCACAATGAAAACGGCGGTCGCCTTTGCTTACTTTCGAAATTAATTTGAGAAATATTAGTTTTAGTTCAAAACCTTATTTATTGCTTTTTTGATATTATAAGTTAAATGATATTTTTTAAATTTTCATAGTTGAGCCCGTTTTTTAATTTACTGGGCAATATGAAGTTATTAAAATTATAATATTTCAAATTATAAACTCCCTGGCACAACAGTCTATACCAGGACTATGGCCTGCCTAATAATTCGACTCCTAAGATTTTCAAGCACTTCGAGCCATCTTTTTCTTGGTCTTCTTCATTTTCCCTGACCATGACATGATTTACTAGGCAATATGATATTAATTCAAATTATGATATTTCGAATAATTAACTCCCTGCCCCTACAGTCCGTATTGGACCATGGCCTTCCTGACAATTCGACTCAAAAGACTTCGAGCCATCTTTTCCTTGCTCTTCTTCATTTTCCCTGACCATGACATGTTTTACTAGGCAATATGATATTAATTCAAATTATGATATTTCAAATAATTAACTCCCTGCCCCTACAGTCCGTACTGGACCATGGCCCCCCTAACAATTCGGCTCAAAAGAGTTCGAGCCATCTTTTCCTTGGTCTTCTTCATTTTCCCTGACCATGACATGATTTACTAGGCAATATGACATTAATTAAAATTATGATATTTCAAATAATTAATTCCTTGCCCCTACAGTCCGTACTGGACCATGGCCTCCCTAACAATTCGAGTCAAAAGAGTTCGAGCCACCTTTTCCTTTGTCGGTTGGTTGGGTTTTCTGGCGCAAGGTCCAAAAAGGACAAGCTGCGCCAACTTTTCCTTAGTTTTCCTCATTTTCTCTGACCATAACACTGACCTACAATTTTTTTTTTTTTTTTTTTTTTTTTTTTTTGTACATTGGTTGTCATTTATTCCTTCCATGTGTCCCAACCATTTGGAATACTTTTGATTTTAAATGGTTTATTGTATCTTTTTCTTTAGGCAGTTTTTGAATTTCATTAATATATTGTTTCCTTCACTGGTCCAAATATGGCTATCAAAATCTTCCTCTATCAGATTATTAACATCTTTTCAATTTCTTGAGTTAAGGATATTTCAATTAATAAGTTAAATTAATGTCCCAGACAAATTTACTTCTTCTCAAACCTAACAATTTTTTATGTTGGGTCAATATTTTAAGTTTTCATAAATAATTCTGATTCATAATTTTTTGAAATTTTCATTCCCTTATATTTATTTTGGTCGGCTTCAGATATTTCAACAAACGCTGACAGCAATATAGCAGAAAACACGATGGCACTAAATAAATTGAAACATATTTTATTCAGATCACAGAACCATAATATATTCAGAGCTACTTAATTCACAAGTTGCCACCGCAAAAAAGTTCAGCTGAGATTTAAATGTGTTTAAAAGTGCAGTGCTAACGGGCTTTAACAGTGTCATAATTTATTTACTGAACAATTTATATATGCTTGCTAAAGGATAATTAAAAAGTCTTTTAATTATCCTTATTATTTGTTAAGCATTAAATTTTGATATTATTATTTGTAAAATATAATTTTTATCGTAAAAATTTATAGAAGTTATAACGATATAATATAAAATATTTTTAATTATTAGGTTTAAATAATTAAATTAGTCATATAAACTAGCTGTCTCACTGCATTTGCAATTGTAAATAGATTTCATTATTAGATTTAGTGCGATGTCAATTAAAAGAGACTGGATATGTCACTTTGAAAAAAATTTAATCATTCAAAAAATAATACATTGTAGTATAAACTATAAAAATAATTTTTATCAAATATTTGCAACAATATTCAGTTACTACATAAAAAGTCAACTTTTTTATGTCTCTAATATTTGAACTTTTTCACGTTTTTATTGTACCAAGAATGTTTGGGAATTAAACACAGGAAGTATCGAGTTAGGCCGACCACCAAACTGGGTCATATGCTGGTCAAGAAAACAGATTTAGGCATATGTTGGCCTTAGTTCTCCAATGGGCTGTCTTGACACAGAGTTTAGCTTACTTTTAATAATATAAATATGTATATCATATACAATGATAATATTAATATATATTTTACTTATGCTCATGCAATTCAAATTTTATGCTGCCTTTCCCTGATAAACATTTTTGACTTGGTTCTTAGTTATTTCCATAAATGAATATATTTTTTTCACATTGTCCAAAATAATGGAAAAACCATACGAGGTATTTTTTAAAAGTGATCGTTTCCTCTACGCGATGTTAGATATTTCGAATATGGAGTTTATTATGATTTAGGAGTAAAACCATTGTACTTGGCATTAAAAGGTCACTAGTTCTACAGTTTGGATAAGTTTTTACATTAATTAATTAATTTATTTTCTTTTCTGACAGCTAATCAAACCTAATCAGCCTAATACTCATTAGTTGTTTTAAACATTTGAATATCCACAAGTCTTTTAAAACGATTTTTCATGGATAATGATATGGATAAAGGTATTTACTTATTAAAAGGAAAAGAAACCCGAAAAGCTTCCAAGCACTTATACCAGTATATATGAATTCAGAAAGCAAAAATGTCACCCATATCCTACGTTTTTCAATAATACTCTATTTTTTTCACCTGCTAACACGTCTGTTGTACTTGGGCGTTTCGCAGTATTTAACCGTTTTCCACACACGTGTATATAGCCTATTTTTAATGATAATATTTTCTGAGAAAAAAACACGCAATAGATATTAAACTCTCCACTACAGTTTTATTTACGCTTTAAAAAGGTAACTGTTTTTTAAAGGTTTTGTATCAAAATTCTTCAGCCATATAATAGGGCACTTCGATACTACATTTTAAATTAAAATAGTACATTGTTTTAATAAATTTCTATAGGGCATATAAACTAGTTCCAATTTATCGTGCTATATGATTTTTCTGTATTTATGATTAGCACTTTTTTTAAAGTCACTGGCATCACTTATTCCATTAGCGATGTCATTGAGATTTCCAAATTCAAGAAAAATTAAATTACCTGATTCAAATTTCATTAAGATTTTCCTTTCACTGGTACATTAAAGGCAATGCGGTAACATAAATAAGCATTCATTTCTGTTACACTGATCAATCAGTAATCATATCATTATATATTGCCATTTCACTTATAAGTCAATTTTTAAAAATTAAAAAAGAAAAGAAATTAGACAAATGTATAAAATATATATAAAAAATATTTTTTCGATGAGAAAGTTAGTAGAACATTAAGGAATGCAATATAAAATTATTTTCGTATTCATTATCTAAAGTCATTTGATTAAAATTCGAAATCCAAAATATTAGATAAAAATAATGTTTATCTTGAAAACACAATAAACTTTAGGTATTTAATTTAATATCATAAAAAATTCAAATGAATTTGTCATATAATACCAGAAATCAATATAATATTCTTAAAGAAAAATTTTGAGTTTATATTTGCTATAACTGAAGTTTGTTATTTATATCCGTTTGTCACACAAAACATCTTATAAACTTGACAATTTCAAATTGTAAGAACTCCTTCATTAAATTTTTTGCTAACCCTAGTTAATATTTACGACCGAATGTGCGTAAAATGTTGAAATCTACATTCAAGTATTTTTTATGCAAATGACTCATTCTTCATTTCATTTTCATTTTTTTTCAACTTTTCTTCGCCCTTTAATTTATTAGCAAATAATTATAATTAAAGTAATAAATAATGGTTTATTCCCAATTTTCTGACTTTAAGTATATTAAAGAAGACATGTCATTTTCAGCTTATTGTTTTATTAATTACCTATAATATTTTAATAACACTTATATTTATTTCAGAAAAAGTGTTATGAGAGAGAGATAAAACAATTAAGCAGTTATTCATCAAATAAAAATTACAAAATTTGTAAATCGTCATTCAATATACAATAATAAATTTAAATTTAGATACGGAAACTTATTTTTCAATAGATTTTTATCCAACATACATAAATTATGTCTCATTTTCATAAGTTCTTAAATCTTATTAAAGAAAAATAAAAATTAAAAAACTTACCATTTTTCTTTGTTGACTTAAAATTTCTCTTATGCAAATAAAATTTTCATGCCCTTATTTGGGAGTTATATATCCTAAATTCATACATGAGGCTCATGGATTTCCTTATATGTTGACAAATATTCTTATAATTATGATCAATGTTTATATAAATGTGAGCCAGCATTTATATAAATAATGTGGTTCCGTTTATAAAAAGAATTAAAATATTACAAATTGATTTTTATAATAAAAATTATAAGAATTCCATGTCACTTTCAACAGGGATCACTCTCAATACTTCGTACACAAAACAACGTGGTTGTTCTCATGAGTAAATGGTGTTGCCATCCCATAAATTTACCCTCGAAATTTCTTATTCATTCGAAATATACTGAAATAGCCTATATACTCAATGCAAAATTTTATATATGCTTATGAAAAATCATATACTTATCATAACAAGTTCATATACAAACACTTGAAGGAAATTTGAAAAATATTAAACTGCTAAAATAGTAATTTTGAAGAACCATTCTTTGAACTATGTTAATAGTCTTATTGATCGATTGGTTAAGAATATCATATTAATACATATAATGAGCAATATATATAATATTGATTATATTAATATATATAAATAAATAAATTATACATATTTTTTATTTACTTATCTATATATAAGTAAATAAAAAAATATGTATAATTTATTTATATATTTATTTATAT
>JAPDSC010042509.1:72014-82601 GCA_026290005.1 Latrodectus geometricus
TAAACATTGATCATAACTATAAAGAAAATTGTCAACACGTGTATATGAATCGAGGATGTATAGTTCCTAAATATGGGAATGAAAATGTTTTTATAGGATGTATATGCATCGAAGCAATTATATATCAACTAAGCCAAGGGGTAAGTGATGTTTTTAATTTTTATTTTTCCCCATTTTCTTTAATGAGATTTAAGAGCTTTGAGAGCTAAGAGCTTGATTTAAGAGGCATTGTAATTTATGAATACAGAGAGAGGAAAAAAATCCACTGAAAAACAATTTTCTATACTTAAATTTAATATTGTAAATTAAATTACAATTTTGTAATTATTATTTGAAGAATAATTACTAAATTGTTTTAGCACCACACTCTTCTCCAGGATAAATATAAATGTTATTAAAATATTGGTAATTATAAAACAATTATTTCTGCTGAAAATGATTTCTCCTTAGTATACTTAAATTCAGAAAATTAGGAATGTATTATTAATTGTTGCTTTAATTATAATTCTTTGCGAATAAATTAATAGGCTAAGAAAAGTTGAAAAAGTTTCCTTTTGTATAAAAAAAAAAATACTTGAATGAAGATTTTAACATTTTACTCATATTCGTCAGTAAATAGTTACTAGGGTTAGCAAAAAATTCAATGAAGGAATTCCTAATTTGACATTGTCATATTTATAAGATGTTGACTAACTGATGTAAATAACTAACTTCAATTATAACAAACATAAACTCTCAAAATTTTTCTTTAAGAACCTTATATTGATATCTGGTATTATATGGCAAATAAATTAATTTGAATTTTTTATGATATTCAATTATAAATGACTTAAGTTTATTGTATTTTCAAGATAAACATTATTTTCATCTAATTTATTGGATTCGTAACTTTACAATCAAATGATTTTAGAGCATAAGGAATAGGAAAATTATTTTATATTGCTTTTCTTAATGTTTTGCTAAAACTTTCTCTTCGTAGATTAACTTTAAAAAAATATATCCATTTTGTACTTTTTTATTTTTTCCAAAATCATGGAAAACTGGTTTAAGGGAAATAGAAAAAAATGTTTTTTTATGTCATCGTGTTGTCTTTGATGTACTAGTCAAAGGAATATCTTAATGAAATTTATATCGTGTAATTTAGTTTTACTTCTATTTGGAAACCTGAATGACATCGCTAATGGAGTAGGTGGTACCAGTGACTTTAAGAAAAGTGAATACCAGAAAATCATATATCACAATAAATAGTGCCTTCTTCTTCTTCTTGAGCTTGTCAGATATGTGGCACCTCTGCATTGTTGCATTTTGTACCATGCTCCAAGCCCAATTTTTTCCTAGTTCCATTGTCACCTACTTTGTTTATAAAATCTGATAGGCCCTCAATGGAGTTTAGGTGTAACTCTTTAGGATATGGATTACCTAGAGTAGTGAATTTTATAAGGGCAAGAGCATCACACTCATATAGGATAATAGTGCCTTCAGTTTAGAGATAGATATATTCCATCAGATATTTTGCGACATTGGGAGCCTTAAAACCTAATAATTTCTCTAAACAAACCTTTGAGAATGGGTATTGGAACTAGTTTAAATGCCCTGTAGAAGTTGATTAAAACAATGTACAATCGATGTGCCCTGTTATATGGTTGTAGGATTATTATACAAAACCAGCTAAAACTGTGGTTGAGATTTTAGCATCTACTGCATGTTTTCTTCTTAGAAAATAGGCTATACACACGTGTCGTGAGGGAAAAAAAAGATAAAAACTGTGAAACACTTAAGTACAACAGACGTGTAAGCAGGGAAAAAAAGAGTATTATTGAGAAATGTAAGAAGATATGGGTGACATTTCTGCTTTCTGAATTCATATATACTGGTATAAGTGCTTGAAAGCTTTTCGGATTTCTTACCCTTTTAATAAGTAAATACCTCTATCCATGTGGTTATTCAATTTTATACAACAACTGATAGGTTAATGCGGTTTTAGGTTAGATTAGATGTCAAAAAAAAATAAATAAATAAATAAATCGGAACTGGAATCGAACTCGAAAGTTTTCAATGCCAAGTACATTGGTTTTACTTCTAGATCCTAATGAACTTCATATCCGAAATATCTAACATCGTATAGAGGACAACAATTGCTTTAAACAACCAAATGCTGACATTAAATGCACATAGTACTCTTAATTAAGATTAAATGGAACTTATGAAGCAGTACATGTTCAATGGCTCGTTTAAAACAAAATAATAAATGATATAGAGAAACAATCATCGTTTCATCTTTTTGCATCTAAGATGTAAAAGATAAATATTTAAACTATTTATTTGAGTCTTTTTATTCTCCAAATTATTACTCACAGTCCAATGCGATTAATTTTTATTCATTGTCTGGTTTATTCACAAGAAATTCCATAATGCACAACACTATAGATAACACATGAAAGTCCATGATAATAATTATTACACATAAGTCAAAGGGAAATATCAATATTAACATATTTTTAGCAAGATTGTTTTTTAATTTTGGTTCTATTTAAAATGGCCATTTACTTAATCATTATTTCTGTATTGAAAACATTAAATTTTTTTCAGCTATAATTATATATTCAGAAGAGAAAGAGATTACTGAAAATAATTTTTTTTTTTTTTTTTTTTTTTTTTACATAAAGATGACATTTTAGGGATAATTTAAATTTTTTTAAACATATGATTGTTTGCAAAGTATGAAAGAAGCTCTTTTGAAACAGTTTTGAAAAATTTGTAAAAAAGAGAACAGTTTTGAAAAATTTGTAAATATTCACGGAGCAGCACTGTGTATCGAATTTGCTTATGATAAAAGTATGTAATTACGCGCGCCATGGTTGCATTTAGATTATCTAATCAAGGAAATTTTAAATAAATTATTAAAATTATCAAACTTTTATCAGTATGTATTATATAGTTTCAACGAGAATCATCATGGGAGATATAATGGTTCTAAAAGATCTATATTTTTTATGCTAGAGATCCCACAAACTCCTATGTATACATTGCCTATCAAATATTTAATTTAAACACTCATAGCTTCATGATTTGTTGTTTGAATAGCAGAATATTGAAACTGATGTAGTAGAATTACTATTGAAAATAGAGTGCTAATGTATTGACAAGAAAAGCTTTTAATTTATAAATAAATGGCTGAAGAATTTATAAAGCATTTTCGGCTGGTTAGTAGTTCAATTTTATTATCCGTTTCTTCCTATAAAATTTAATGCTACAAATCCTTTCGGTTTAAATTGGATTCAGCACCTTGTAAGCATCCAACTGAAGTGGAAATCTATATACTCATAAAATTTTAAATCCAAAAACTCATCATCTATTGGTCTCACCATTTAAATACTAGATTTACTGACATCACAGACTGATATAACATACATTAGATGCTTAGATGCAGAGGTTTCTCAAACGCAATTTTATAAATGCCTTATAATATTCGACCAAAATAATTTCAGAATAATCATTGCCTTTTAACAAAAATAAACACTAGTCAATAGAAAAAAAGATGACATACATTAGTAGCCAATCTGAGTTAATCCCAAATCGGAATAGAAGATATATTATCAAAAGAAGTACTAATCTATTATTTTTGGTACATTTAATTTGGCTGGCAATACGGGGTGCTCTGCTCCACTTTTCCAACTGAACCGAATTCGGTGTGAAGTCCGACTTCCTCAGTACACACATTCCATAGGTACCCGTTTATAGGATAGGCAACCATATTCACACACAAAGAAAGGGCAAAGACAAGAAAGAGAGAAAGTATATCCATGCCCTAGCCGGGATTCGAACATTCGTCCTCCCCATCTGTAGTCAGGTACGCTAACCACTAGACAGGTTGGGCAGCTTTTGTAAATAAAATCCAAGTTCAAAAAAATTGCAATTATCGATGTTAAAGAAACTAATAAAGATAAGAATGTAATGAGAATCACACACACAAAAATGTTACAAATTTATCAATCACTAATTACAATGATTCATATTTTCAAAATTATCTTACTAATGTTTGCCAAAGATTCTCTTTAGAGGAAAGGAGTAGCTAAGGAGAAATGGAAAATTATTTATATTATTTCTGATACGAGTATATATAAAATACATTTTTGATATTACACTTTTATTATATTACCTTATTTACTTCATATTGAAAAATATTAAAAAATAATAATAAATTCACAATTGAATATGAAAAACTGATTGATAAAATAGCATTAACCCAGGTTACTGAATAAAAAAAAAATGTTTCTGTGATGCAAGTTTTGGCTATATCAACGCATTAATACAAAACTATTAAAATTTGAAAGTCAATAAGTTTTGTTTATTGCAAGATTATTGTGAATGACTATGAATCTGAAAAACCTAAAATAATGTGAAGGGTTTCCAATCTATGAAGATAAAATTAAAACTGACATTTTAAAAAAAGTAATAGATCCCAAGCAATTGAACATTTAATACCAATTATAGTTTCTAATTTAAATATCTGTATTATATTGCGGCTGTATTATAGTTTCTGATTTAAATAACAAATAAAGGATTTTTCACAGCAATGACATTTAAAATACTTGAAATAAATTAATTATAAGTAATAATATCCTTGCGGCCATTTAATAGTATCTTTATCAATTAAATATATTGTTGAAAAGCTTCTAAAATAATGTTTTATTTATTTTTTGTGTAATATTTCAGAATAATGTTTTATTTATTATATGTTGAGAAATACTTCTATACAATTTGGAATTAACATTATTTACAATAATTGCTGGATTATTTCACAGTAACTTTGCAAGTCTTATCATACAAAATTGAAGTGTTTAAACTTGAACTTATCTATACATAAGATTGCCAATATTGTGGCAAACTATTTTGCGACTTGGGTGATGCATTTGGGAAATAACAATACTCAATGGTTTAGTACATTGATTGACCGTACATATATAAGAGCGGCTTTCAATCTACATTACTTTCAAGTAGCATTTCCCAATTGCAAAAATACCGAGTTAATTATTTACAGTGAATTAAACGGAACTATTACTATGTTAATTTTTATAGGTTTATATCTAATTCATCAGATATAGGAAAGTTTTGCTGATATTTGAGTTTAATATGTCATAAAATGAGACAATTTTCAAGAAAAAAAAAATTAAGATTCTAAATAAGATTACTCAATGGTAAGTGTTAATTTTCTTCAAAATATATCCAGTGTTATTCATATTAACCACATCATATGAGCTAATAGATTTATTTTGTTACGGAAGTATATAATTTTTGTGTTTTTATTATTGTTTTCAAAAATAGTTCATAGCTCTCATTGTCAACATTATTTATTACAAACAATTTTAAACTCAAGCATGCATATTAAGTCCTACTTCTTGATCTTTTAACAAAACATGAATATCATTTTTATAAGTAGCATTCTATCTGGGTAAAAAGTATTTGGTACATAAAGCAGTAGTTTGTTTCTGTATTAAAGTATTATAGAATTATTTAAAATCATAGATCATTATGTGAATGGGAAAATGTCATAATTGTAAAATAAATAGTATAAATTTCCAATAATTAATAGATAATCAATGAAACTCAGCCATTATCATAATGAAAATTTTGGACATATTTAAAAATTTTCCATTTTCAGAAAACTTTATATCGCTGCATTTTTTAAAACTAAAAAACAACAAAAAATTATGCATATGATTTTGTATCTGAACAATTTTTATTATTACCATTCAAATAATTTGAAATATAAGTTCATTTTTATATTTTATATATTGAATTTAATTGACAATTCTAAAATAAATTCAAATCATTAAATTTTCTTTCTTTTAAGGTATTAGAATGCTTTATTACTTTTGAAAAGATCTTTGGAACCCAATGTAAATAATAAGATAATATTTATAAATAAATTAAGATATGTAAACTAATATTCATCTAGGTTTATTCTAATTCATCATATTTAGGAAAAGAGTATTTTAACTATGAAAATTTGTTAGTTTTCTAACTAACAAATTTTCATAGTTAAAATCTTTGTAGAGATAAATTTGTTTTGTATTTAATATTCAAAAGCGGAATCATATTGAATAAAAAATGAAAAAATTTTATTAATGGAAGTCACTTCTGAAGATGAAACACCAGAAGCCCCTACACAATTGATCAGTCCCATCGATTGGACAGTTGGTTAAATATTTTCTAACATGATTTTCATTAAGAATAATTAACCACTTTAAAAATACTGGATGAAAAGATCGAATATTTTATATTTAAATACAATATAGAACTCGGGTCACATTTTTATAAATGAGAATGGTGATCTCTAATTGCAATTTTATTCAGAATTTCAAATTATTTATAAGTTTTCGTTGATTAATAAATGAGTTAATTGAATGGCTGTGGTACATTTTAAAGAAATTTCTTGGTTTGATAAGCTTAGAAAAGAGAGATTCATATATTCCTTTCAGTAATTCAATCATTTAGGGCATGGTAATTTTATTCTCACGAATGCTTCAGGAAGAATAAAGAAAAGCTTCTGCTATTGCACAATGCATGATGAATGGCAAAGGTACATTTATCTTCTTTGGGATTTTTCCAGCTTTCTTCGCGCGATACATAGGAAATATTTTTCTTACTATTTTCGAATATCACTTCCGGAAAGCTCTTGTATTTGTCATAGTAAAAAAGTGTAACAACAACCTCGAGTTGTTCGTTTGCCAACTTCGCGTAACAGTACTTACGTACAAATGTTTAACATTTAAATAGATTTTTTTTTTACAAGTTTAAATTTCTAATAATTCTTATAATAAAATTCTGAGCTGTTAATTGTTTAGACAGAATAAAGATTATTTCTTCATTGTTACCTTACTTTATTTTAGAAGATATCCCTCAATTAAAGTAGTATTACTTAAAAATAATTAATAAAAATTTAAACTTTTAATTTTGTAGTTAAATATAAGAAGAACCTTATATTGGGATTAGATTTAAAACTGAATTCTAATCTAATCATTAAAAATTCTAGAACCATTTTACAATTTAAAATATTTCGCCCAAAAGTAGAAGTAATAAAAATAAAATAGCATTCACTCAATATTAAAATTTTTTAACTTAAATAACTAGGTCACATAAAAATTAAATATATTTAAAAAAAATGAAGCAAATTTCTCATAAAGGGCTGAAAGAGTTGAGATCAAATACAAATTGGCAAATCATTTTCTTTTTTTGTAAAATATTACAAATAATAAAGTTAACAATTTTGTGATATGATGTTATGAAACTATTCTTGTTAAAGTTTCAGTTACAATATTTAACGATTTTAAGCGTGTAAATAAAGGAAAAATTATAAAGGAATATAATTAAAAATCATGTGAAAATTTTGTCTCCTAAAATTCTCTCTTAGAATTCTCATATTTCCATTTATCACTGTGTCAACAAAACACGTTAACCCAACTCTGCTGTGAAAACCGAGTTTTGGATTTCTAAATTTTTATTACAGTTTTTATTCTGAAATTACAGTTTCTCTTATTATTTCTTAACCATTCATATATTGATTTTTAATTAAATTTATTCATTAATGGTAAGCCTTTAGCGTAGGGATTGAAATTAGTTAATTGTTTATAATATCAATGATTACAGCATCTAATTTTCCTTCATCAATGAATTTTAGAACTAAATTTTTTTTCATATTCCTAGTTTCTCATATCATCAACAGTATTTGTTGTTTGAACAGCATCAGCTCAATAATTGTGGCGTCTTTTTATATTGCTCTTATAAATGTTTTTCCAATCATGCCATAAAAATTGGTACTTAAAAAACAAGATTGAAAGCTACAGTAATTCAATATAGCTACATTGTGACTCAAATAATAAAATGTAGAAGTTCAAAGGAATGCGAACAGGTGTCTTTAAAGTTGTGAATAAAAGATAAAAAAATGATTTTTGTTGATGAAGCTGTGTAAATCATCTTTCTATTATTAGTTGAACTTTCATTAATAACACTTTTTATTTGCCTACTTAGTTTTCAGATGGAGTATTTGATTATTGGATAGAGTGAACTTGAGCCGTGACCAAGGAATCAATATTTTCGAGAAAAATTGAATCTCACGTTTTCTTATCCTATCAAATACGTCTATATTTTTACATCCATCCAAAAATAATTGCACTTTTACATATTTGAGTGGGTAAAAATTTTTTTTTGGAAATATTATTAGATCATAGCATCATAATTGAATTTCTTTTTTGTTATTATTGGCATATAAAATTGATGAAATTTCTTTTACTATTGTAGGTATTTTTCTTCTGTAGAAATTTATAAATTTGTATTAAATAGTTAAAGTTGTATAAATTATTTAATACAATTTTAAGAATATCATGAATTTTATTCTACTTTATTATTTTAAGAAGTAAAATAAATTTTATCTGTTTGTAAGGAAAAACAACGTAACTGTAGTTTTTACTTAAAATTTAAATTCTAATAGAAAAGAAATTTTCAGTTAAATTTTCAAACCATTTGGCCCATTAAAAGTTCTGAATTTTGTATATAATTCATTATTCAATATATTTACTACATAAAATATTCTTTCCTTAATTTTCATCACAGATCGTACTTAAACATTTCAAAGAAGTTATTATGTAAGATTCTTAAAAACATTATAGGATTCTGTAGGATTACAAAAATTCTAGAGAAAAGCTTTTCATCAAAACATAAATATTCAACATATTAAATAATTTTTCTTGTTTTAATGGAAATGATATTAGGAAGAACAGATTGTATTTTAGCAATTATTTTTTACAATTTGTATTTTTTTCTTTGAATTATTCATTTTATTAGCTTTTATGAAACATTTTTTTCACAATTATTTTATTTTATATTTTCATTATAAAAAAGGAAAAAAATATAATTGACATTTCATTTTAATGTTTATACTGTTTGTCTTTTTGATTGATTAATGAATTTCAGATTGTTCTTTTTTGCGATAAATTTCGTTTATAAAAATAGTTATTATCTCCTTCAAAAACTCTCATTAATGATTGATCAAAGTTTTTATATGTACTTACTTATATTTTAATTTTGGATTAATTAGTTGGAATGTGGAATAGGAACAATCAAATTTCTTAAAGTTTGGTAAAAAGAGAAAGATTATAAAAAAAATAATAACAAACTGCAATATAAGTAAAAAGACATGCAAAGCATTTAGTTTTTTTTTTTTTTTTTATATATTTTAAAAAAATTAATGCCAATTTGATTTCAGAGTTTTTGTTTTAGAAATATTTCATATCCCTTCCTTGTTTATGAAAAACATTACTTTTTCTGAGAAACCAAATAAGTTAGATTTTTAATCATTTTCACTAATACTATACTAAAATTATTCATCAAAAAGAAACACGGTTAACGTTTCAATTTAAATTGCTTTTACTCCAACCTGAATACAAATAAGAATACTGATTAATAAAATTAATAAAAATTTTATTAATCAGTATTCTTATTTTCTTAGTTTTAATTACAGGAATGAAATGCATTGTGGGAATCACAACACATTGCATTGTGGGAATCACATTGCACAATTTTGAATATTTATTTTAAACTAGGTTATTCTTTAAAGTCATTCATTTTCTCAATGAGTAAACTAAGCACATATCATATGTCTTAAGAACTGATTTGATTTACTTCTTTCATCATCAAACAATATGAGAAAATATTTATATTTTCACCTTAGGCTGTGAAAATAAACGTCACCTAGGTTTTTAAGTCTCGGAGTCAAGGTAACATATCTTTCTTTAACCTAAAGAATGGGTGGTAAAAATTTGCATTTAAAAGGAAAGGGATAAAGGAAGAGATAATGGTAGTTCTTTCACCGCCCGGCAAAAAAAGGCTGAAAAAATTTTATAATTCTTCTTTTTGGGAAATTATTTTAGATTTTTCAATTTCATTTTAATATTAATATAATAATTTTTAAATTATTATATTTATAAATTCTTTAATATAATATATTTAAATTATTCAATATAATATTTTGAATCACTATTAAATATATTGGAGAAAAATCTATTTTAATCTATTCAAATTTTATTTACTTCCAGACGCAAATGAATTGAATGCTTATAGAAACTGGGGCAGTGTCTTCCAGTTTATATCTGAAAATATTTGCGGAAGAATATCTAAGGGAAGAAGTCTATCTAGGAATATATTTGAGGAACATTGTGTTTACAGTATAAAAATGGATTTTTAAATTTTAACTTTAATTTTGTTTTCATGATGGAAATTAATAATGAAATTCAGAACACACATCTTTTAAAAATCCTATACATTGAAAAATTTGTTATATGGAATTCTCATTTTCAAATATAATGCAGCTTGTCTGCATGGTTAAAAAAAATGATATCAGAATTAATGTCTGACTATTTCTTTATTCTGAAACAAAAGTCTTTTTTACTATTCTACTACTATACAACTGATTTTAGAAAAAAAGTCTTTATTTTGTTTAATTTAAATTAAATTTTGTTGAATTTATAAAAATAAAGGAAAATATAATCCAAAGTGTGTATTACCTGTTTATTATTGATATTTCCCTAC
>JAPDSC010042509.1:87601-103595 GCA_026290005.1 Latrodectus geometricus
AACATATTTAAATATCAGCTACGCAAAGACTTTAAGAAGAGTAGGAAGTATTTTCCTACTCTTTTTAAACTCTTCTTGTGTCCAACTTCAATTTTGCAAGGAGGTAAACTTGGAATTGTGGTATTTAAGAAAATTATGAAAACATTCTAAGTGTCATAATAAAAAATGTATATTAAGAATATACAATGCATTAGGATTAATATGTAAATAATCATGAAAACTCTTTAATTTAGAAATATATTAAATATTATATCCAAACATTACTTTATGCCGCATAAATGCAAACTGATAAAGAAATGTATTATAAATACAAGATTTATACTCCAGTTTTTTCTTCCGAAATTCATTTTAATCTCGTTTTTTCATCCCAATACTAATAAAACAACGTAGTTCAAAATTATAACAAATGGAATCAAAATTACAGTTACACATTTTAAATATTTTTACAAAATTATCTACTAGAATGTCAGAATCAAATATATTTTTATGCAATTTTTTTAAATTAATGAATCTTGAGTCAGAAAATCATTGCATTTAAAGAATCACGTAAATATTTTTAGTAAAATAAAACAAAAACCACTGACAATTTTTGACGTCTAACTATTTAAATAAGATATTCTAAAGATCGCTGAACAAAGTGCATTAAGAGATTTAGGAATTTTCTCTATTCTGTACGGATTTACTAAAAAATATCTTAAACCTCTCATTCATATACTATCTAAATATAGGACATTCCAACTCTTTTAGTATCTTCAAGTATGGTCGAAGTGTTTTTAGTCCATCAAAGTTTGCTTAACCGCGCCTTTCCATTTTTATGCTTCCTTTAACAATATTGTCGGCAATATCAATTACTGTTAAGGAAATTTTATTGTATCATAAAATCATAGTCATTGGCTTCTAGCAAGGTACAAAAATAAGTGATTTCCTTCTGTGAATTGGACTGGGCACCATAAATTTTCCTTTCAGTGAAATTCTCAACGAGTGCTGTCCTCTCTCCCATTTACAGCACCATATAATTTCCCCCGCTTTGTAGTCCACCCTCTTCAAGAGATTCATTTCTATGTAGGAAATCCATTAGGGTCCAAGCAGCACTGTTTTCCGAAACCTGGTTATTTGTTTTCTTTCCGGAATCAACCACTTTTCAACTTCGGAATGACCTTTGCTCCACTGTCATTAAACCTAAGACTAGCACCTGTTCAGTTTCGTTTTTCCCTGCCAAGGTTAGTATAAGGTATTGCCCTACATCCAGAGTCATAAAAAGTGTCTGCTGTCTTTTTTGGCGCGCGAATTCGGAAACTTCTTGTTCCGCTGCCACCTGCTTGCCTCATCCGCTCCCACCTCTTCCCGAAATCTCTCTCGCGTGTATCTCGATTTAACTTCCACTTAAAAGTAATCTTTAAAAGCATTTCGCAAGACCACCCTCGTCAGTGATGCGAAAATGCCAGGTGCATCGCTCTTTCACATAACAAATATTCCTTACATCTCTTACTCTATAACCCTTTATTGTAACATTTTACGAACATATAAAATAATCTGAAAATTTCCTACAAACGATAATAAAGTGACAATAATGCAGCTAAAATAATGATTTTAACAGAATGGCTTATGATGAATATATATTTTAATTATTAAAATATAATGATACTTCAAAAAATAGAAATATAGTTTAAATTTCAAAGAAAAGATGAAATGTTAGAAAAGAGTGATATAGTATATATAATTATATTATATATAATTATATTTTTAACGCACATTCTAATTTATTCTAATACCTATTCTTCTTGGAACATTTTTCTTACCATTATTTAATAAAATCGCAAACAGCATTTCTTTATTCTAAATTCAAAAATTTATGTGCTTTATCTTTATTACAGGAGTTAAAGAATATATTGATATGCTTCTTTTTGAATTTAAAATAAATTAAACTTATTTTAAAAAAATTTAAAAATACATTTCCTTATAAAAAATTCGTATTCATAATTAAAAATTAATAAGTAATGATTGAGGGATATGCTTGTAATCCTAAACTGATTTTAAATATCACATTTCAATTTTACTCCAATATTTTTATTGATAATTTTAAGTGATAATATTTATTGATAATAATGATGTTATGGTAAATATTTATAGCTTATGACACTACATAATTAATTTTGGTATACATGATCCATGCTCAATGTAGTATGCTCGCAAATCGTATTTCTCTATTTCTGAATTAAAGAGCAATCATACAATTTCTGTCTAACTAAAAATACTTTTTCATCGCGCTACTAGTTTTTAAAAATTTTATAGCATTGAGGCCACTCCTTATACAATCTGCCCTTTTGGAAAAGCAATTACTGTTATTACGCGTGTCAAATAGAAGACTGTGTGTTGAAAAAAAAAATTGTTCAATGAGCGATTGGACCGTCTTAATAACTATATCACCTTCTCTATTTCAGAGGCCCTTTTAAATCATTTCAGTCTCAAATAATGACCCGCTCACGATTGTTAATCGTCGCGATGCTAAAAACGATAATCAAAGTCAATTACTGCCACATGAAGGGTCAGCTAGTCTCAATACAGGGGCTATGTCGCAAAATCTAATATGAATTTCATTTTGAGGGAGGCAGGTGTGTGAGTGAGGCGATGAGCGTGCTGCCATGGCAACCAAGAGCTTTGTCTTGAGGGGCGCAATTTAGGAGGGTGATAAGGAAATCGTAAGTTGGTTTTGTGATTAGAACATTGCCATTTGCCGGGTAATATCTTTAAATATATACGCAAGGTTCTTCAAACTTTTATCTTAGTTCAACTCCATACTGGTTCAGAAACTCTTGTTTCCGAAAAGTTCCACTCATTCATTTGATAACACGATTTCACTCCTATACAAACAGGACCACTAGTTGTATACTTTTTCGTTTTATATTATTTTGATGGGAATAGAAGAATGGACCCAATCTTTGTCAACAGCAGATAAGCGTGCCTCACAGCATGTATAGACAGTGATCCTGTTTCTTCATAAGAAGTAAAAATTCTTGCGAAAATTTCTCAAAATATTTAAGTATAAAATGATTTTGTGATTAAAACAAATTAAAGTATTAAAGTTATGCCATAAATAAGTAAATTTACAGTATAAAAACCAAGAATATCTAGTTGAGAGCAAATACACTAAAGATTTTTATTATATAAGGATATTCTGCGCTTCAAATATAAATAAATAAATAAATATATATATATATATATATATATATATATATATATATATATATATATATATATATATATATATATATGCCGCCCAACCTCTTTAGGGGGGAGGACCTGGGTTCGACTCCCGGCACGGGAATTGATGTGCTTTTTCTTTCTCTCTCTGTGTTTTTTTTGTCCTTTCCTCAGATGATGGATGAATGTGGCCCGCCCTATCAACGGGCTTGTGGCGTGGGCGATGCTACTCGTACCTCCGTGACTTGATTCACAGGTGCCCACCTTGTAACGATAAAATGAGTAGCAGTTTCCAGCCTTGTTGCGGCAGATGGGCTAATGTACTTACTTGCTCAAGGGTGCCAGCCATTAGAAATAAAAAAATATATAAGTATATATATTAGATTGGGAAAAAAGAAATCCATTATTTTTACATGAACTTTATGTAACTTCTTTCGGATTCGTTTTGTAAAAAGGTTTAAAACAATTTTCATGTAAATTTTTAGGTCTTGCGCGAAGCTACGACTGCTGACATGCTGTCAACTTCGATAATTTTTGATATTTTTTTGACATTCTCGACGATACTGTATCCATGCGAGGTGCATCTTCAACGTCAAAAATAACCTAACGGAATCTACGACACCAACATTTTACGTAACTGGTTGTTACACTCTCATATGGGACAATAAACACTTTTCACAATTTTAGCCATCTGACTAGCATTTTTGTCATTATAAAAGGAAAACTAAAAAGTGTCTAATTTTCTATTTGTTGTCTTCCATTTTTAAAACCTTGTACTCATAACTGAATTAATCAAACAAAAAACCGCAAGAGTATATTTTAGTGTCAAATGTCACCTTTCCAATGAGCATAAATCTGAAATTGTTTGATAGATACCTCACGAGATATCGATATTAACAGATGTCTACGGATTACTTTTTTCCCAAACTAATATATATATATATATATATATAAGAAAAACATTAAATATAATAACTTTAAAATTTAAACTCTCAGAATTATTTGGTTTTTCTCTTTGATAAATATACTCCCCACACATGTTTTAAATTTGCTTAAACATTTTAAAATTAAAAAAAAATATTTCAAAATATATATTTTTTTTAAATCAGTTAACTGATTTGTAAATAGATTAGGTACGATATTCAGAAGTTGATCAGATATATTATAATGTGTTGGTAATTTGATTTAAAAAAAAAAAAAAAAAAAACAATTTGAAAATATTCTTTGTAAAAAGAGGTTGCTATAAATGCATTACGAAGTTACAATAAATTCATTGTTGGAAAGGAATATACGTATATTCTTATATAAACATCAGCGGGTTTGTGTCATAGCGTAGAAGTACGATGACGTCTGGACAGTGTGTTACCTCTACCTTAAGTTCTACCGCATATACACATCATTTGGAGTGGTTGTTTTAAAATTTATCTTTTACCTCCAAGAGTTTCATTTTGACATCGCTTAAGATATAACATAACGCCCGAAGACTATTGTAAGGTTTCTTTTTTTAACAAATACTACAAATGCTAGCCTTCCGAAAGAACTTTTCATAAGTAGTGGCCTGAATTCACAAGTTGCAAAGGAGAAAACCGAAATTCTCCAAACCAAATAAAAGGATGCATCAAGAAAACTTTCAAGTAACCATCCCAACAGATGTATATGCAAAAAGCAGAAGCAGAGTATACATTTTTTTTTTTTTTTTTTCATTCAACGGTGGCTGGGACAGAACAGAATACGGAAGAATACGCTTCTTTCCACTAGGCCAAATTAAGCTCGTTTAAACGCAGTTTGACCATCATAGCGGATGGCCTGATTGCCTTAGCTTGCTTTATTTTTATATTTTTTGCTTAAAATGGCTTCCGACTTTTCATTAAAAAAAATGGGATGTATCCATATATCGCAAGGGAGTAAGACTCCTTATTACTCAGTCATACGAAAGTGCATACAGAATACAGAAGCGTAACATCCAGCATCTGTTGTTCAATGGTAACATGTATCGAAGCCCAGACCTATCGTTCTGAGAGCTATCTTTTTGGAAAATATCCATATCAGAAGTTCTTTTCAGTTTCAATACAAATTATACAGATTATGTTATAAGACATAAAATTATTTAAATTTCCTAATGATCTATATTTCTAATGACAGCATTATTATTATTATTTGTAGTAAGTTATGCAAATCAATATTTTCATTTTTGTTTATCGTAGATCATAGTGCCCCTTTATAGTTGAAATATTTGAAAATAAAAATATGTTGACAGAATAATCATTCGATTTTAATTGCAAATGAATATATCTCTAAATTGTTACAGATTTCACTGAATTTATATTTATAAACAACCAATTAAAAAAAATGTCGATGTTTATTTTTGTCATATAATATCCGATATAAAAATAGAAGCAAATTACAAAAGCTTCGAAGATCCTACTTTGCATCCAAGAGTAGGAAGCTGAACCGGTCTCGGGCATGTCGAGTTCAATGCTGGTAATATTTACCGGAGATCAGAGCGGTGATTTTGCCCACCTTGCTTATGAGTAAATTTTCTTATTTATTTATATTGCTTCCGGCGTCGGTGTGCCAGTTCCGGCTCCAGGTTTACCGGTGTATGTTAAGTGCCTTAACTATGGAAGACAACTGGTTCATTCTTCTTTTTATCTGCGAACAAAGCGGATAACTAACTATTCGTTCTGCATGTTTATTCCTTCGAACCGGTCCGAATAATATGTCTTTATTTTATTTGAAGAATTTTTATATCGTCAGTCAGCTTTACAGTTTAAAGAACACAAAAATTATGCTTATTGGGGAAGCAAAAATTATTTTATTTCTCATGAATTTTTAATGAACATTTAAAAACGAAATTTACCATTTTCATTATTGGCAAACATTTACTTACATTTGATAAATAACCCACAACATGTGAATTTCTTTCTCAAAATACCACAGGTTATGTTAAGAAGCATAAGGGATGTTTTTTAATGAAAATATTTTACCATTTTTTTAAAATAGGAAACAAATTCCATCAAACAAAACCATTAATTTTCGTATAATAAGATGTTTTCCAAATTTTGCAAACCTTATTTTCTAACTGCTCTGTAAGTATGAAAATTTCATATTATCTGATCAATTTCCAATGTATTGCACAAACATATAATTATTCGCTAAGAGATTTGTAAATCACAGCAAATGCAAGTTTTATTAAGATCAAACAAATTCAAACTCATATTTCTTTTTAAGAAGAGTGATGGTATAATGGCTGAACATGATGATGTATAAACATACGAACAAAAAGATACCACGGGTTTTTAAATATAGTGAAATCTGGTTGGAATAAGCGTCATTCTAGTGGCCGAGAGATTATGAGTTCTATACCTGACCCAATCGAAAATCAGTCATGTTCACTAATGGCGATTGGAACACGTAAAACATGTCGTGTTCTTTGTGTACATTAACTTGTATCATGTGGAATGTTAAAGAAAGTCCCAGTTCAGGTGTCACCCCCTTCACATTAAATAATGCTTCAGAATTATGAAGCGTTTGGTTGTGTTTCGCAGGTTGTGTTCGCATAAAAATACTTTAAAAATATCGAATGCTTTAATCAGTAATAAATAATAGATTAACAATTTTATAAGAAAATGTAATTTGTGAATGTTAGTTGTCTGCATTCATTTTTTTTTTCCATTCGATGTTAATTAGATCGAAGCTACAGTTTACAAGTATTTTGAATCAATTCAGTCATCCTCATCTGAGATGGGAATTGAATCCATAAACTTTTGAATCGAAGACCATATGACTAACCATTTGGATGCTAGCTCGGAGAGTTATAGGTTATTGATGAAATGATTGTATAATATGTTAATATATGTTGCATTTTATACCTATTTTAGTTATTTTAAAATAAATTTCCAAAAGGAAAAAAGAATAAAAATAAATTCCTTCTCACAGTGTTTAAAGAAGTTTTGTTACAAAGATGAAAACTTAAAAAATATATATGGTATTGGTAACGCATAAATCACAACTTTTGAAAAATTCCCGATTCTTGTGAGGTTTCCGAAAATATATTCTGAACAATTTAATATGAGAATAAATCTGTGGTTGTTTGAATTTCAGCCAAACAAGAGCCCTAACCTGAAGATTTATGCACAGAAAAATCTTCACTTTGATAAATTATTGAAAGAATTTTCTAGAGTTTCTAGGTTCCACAATAGCCTAACTACACTCTACGAACTTCCACTACGTGACTAACGTAAACTAAGAAAACGCAGGCAAAATCAATTCTTGATAGATAAAACTAGCTTTAAAAAAATCCTATATAATTTTTGTACTTAGGTATAATTTGTAAAATTTGCAAATATGTTTGAATAAGATATAAAAATTTCTATTTAATTACAGCTTCTTTCAATTACGATGATATGAAACGGTATAAAAGCTTGAACCGAAAAAGAAATTTTGGCGATATGTAGTACTAGTAGTAGTACTATGTAGTAGTACTACTACTAGTACTACATATCGCCTACTACATATCGTATATGTAGTACTATGTAGTATTCTCCTGAGACTACAGACGAGTGCTCTATAAATTAATGCAAAAATCAGCTACTGAATACATATTGCATCTCGCGAAAGCAAAAATACGTCAGAATTCCCTTTTTTTTTGTGAGCAAAAGTCATAACAACTGAAAAATGAATAATTTTCATTAAATGATAGAGTAGTACATATAATTATTCTACATTTTTGTCAACTGTTTTTTCAATACTGTTAAAAGTAAAAAAATGCTTTCAGAAATATTTAAAATCAGTGTTTTTTTTTCAAAAAGGGGAAAAAAAATGCATAATATTTTTATAAATTATACTCTTTGTGGTCAGATAGTTTGTTGAAGATAGGCACAAAAACTTTACTGCGAGATTGTTTCATCTCTTTCGTTTCAATAATAGCATTTTATAAAACTTGGGAAACTAAAAAAAAACTATTTTAAATTTTGTTACACAAAAATTATAGGTTTAAATAACGTACTTGAAGAATACTTCAATAGTGAAGAGAGTGTTTAAATATACAATAAATATATGCCCGAAAAATTAGAAAAAAATTTCCTCTTTGAAATTATAATTAATATATTTTGATGCAATTTAATAATTTCACTATTTTAACTGAATTGTCCTGAATGTCAAAATGAACCGGCATCACCGGCACATATCCTTGAGTGCCTGGCTTTGTCTCTTGAGAACCTTTTCAGGTCTCCTTTGCTTGTTAACGATTTTCTGGAAGTAAATGGACTCGTGGACCTCGTCTAGTATATTACTAGACATGGAGATTTGAAAGAAGAACTATTTTAAAATTGCTAAAGGAATTTGTCTACAGATATTTATTATCTATATGTATTCTCTGTAATGTCTATCTTAAAAAAAGAAACTTGGGAAAAAAGATAAGTCTCATTAATTAATCTCTACACCCATTAATTTTAAATTCATAAAAATTAATTTATTCTACAAAAAGTAAAATTCCTTTAATTCGATCAATTTTAAACAATATAAAAATCAAAGTAGAGTATATTTAACAATGTGCTCTTTATTTTAAAATAAATTTTATCAGGCAGTGGTCATTCTTTTTAAAATGTTTTACACTAAAAATATATCAAATAAATAGTGAAATGCACAATATATAAATTCATATTGAAATTATAATGATATAAGAAACATTTTATATAAAAATATTGTAAGCTATGACTACACTTCACTTCATATTTTACTCAATTAAATACTTTTAGAATAACTGCAATGAGTATATTAAAAACACAATTTTTTATGTTACGAATTTTAAATTGTGCTTCAATTATAAGAAAAATAGTTATTTTATATTATCCTTTGGCTATTAAATATCTAAATTCGAAACGATTTCTTACATATCCTCATTCAATAAATGTCTTTCCTGAAAACAAATTTATCACGAAACATCGTTTCTTAGCATCATAATCATGACAATCAGGCAAACTCTAACTCATTCTTTTTAAATAATAAATTTCGCGAATTTTGATTCGTAAATTAGCAAAGTGTAAAATGTTTTGATTTTAAACATCCATTTACGGTGCTTCAGAATTCTTCTTCTCACTTAAAGAATTCTAGAATCTTCAACTTCAAGAATTCTACTAACTCATAACTTTTTTGGTTTATATGTAAATAATTTATTTTAGAAGGAAAAAAAATAATATAAAAAATCTGATAATTATTTTACAGTTATTTATCTACATAGTTTTGCATTATTATTCAAAACTTTAGAAACAATACATCTGATGAATAAATATATCCAAAACATCAATTATCAAACAATTAAATAAAAACACCAAACAGTTTATCACAAAACATTCTAATTCATACATTGTTTCGTATTTTAGAAAACTTATTCCAAACAATCTACTAGTTCAAAATAAAAGTATTTTTTGTTATAATCTTCTGTTCTAAAATATTTATTTTCCCCTGGAAATAATCTGCATTCTTAGTTATTAAGCTGGAAACTAGGTCGCCAAATCACACCAGGGTTCACATGCAACCCTTAATTTTTTTAATTTTTTTTTTTATTTTATTTATTATTTATTTTTTTTTTAATTTACAAATCTATTGCGGTTTTTGAATGGAGAAAAGTTGTCCACCAAAAATGCACCATTTAATTATAAGAGTACTTCGGAATTTTCTTTATCAGAAAGAAAAGATAAAATAATAAAATTTAATGAAAGAAGTAAAAATTAATCATTAATTGATAAAATAAAAAAACACCATCATAAATCGAAGATCATCTATAGAAAAACAGGCTTACTGAAATTTCCTTCCTTGTTATTAACCACGTAATTGTCAAGATTATGCAGAATTAAGTTGAAAAATTAAAGATTTATGTTTTAGTCATGCAAGCATAGTTTTATATAAATTAATATTTCATTATAGCTTTCAATTTAATCCATTCTTTCATTGTAACTGTAACTAGATTACTAATTATACGGATCATGGTGTTAAAATTAGAACTACATTTATTTAATCAAAACTGGTTTTCTCTTGTAGTTTTGTCCCATTTAAAGAGCATTTTGAATGTCATTGGTGAGTGATAGCTATTGGCAATTGTTATTTCGAAGCTTCTCAATTCTAATTGTCAGTTTAAATGAATTAGGAATTTTTGAATAAATCTTCGAATTTGCTGTCCCTCCTCAATATTAGAAACCGTTTTTAATTATTTTAATATGTACACTTTCAAAATAAACAATAAATCATTAAAACACCTTCTTAGCAATTTGTTTGAAGTGACGAATTTTTTACTTGTGATTCATTTACTTGGATGACATCAAATACTTATTGCGAAAATTCAATTCCCAGATAGTAATATGCTTAAAGTTGTCTTTTAAGCGAAAGAATGAGCGTTTAAGTGAAAATCAAATTAGTTCAATAAAATTTCAAATCTTTAAAAAATAGTCTGTGCATGTGTGTGTGTGACTTCATGAAAAATAAGATCGCTACAAATCAATAGCATTCGAAGTATTTGAATTTTGAAATATAATAAATTTGTGAGTTTGCTTAAATCTAACATTGAGAGAAAAAGTATGCATTTATTCTTAAAAATATCGAGAGTTTTTTAAGTATGTATGCATGCTTTTATGGAGAATTTTTAGAGACAATTTTAATCTTAAATGATTAAAATTAAAAAATATCGCTGTGAATCCAATCTACTAGGAATCAGATATTTTTCATTCAATCAAATTCCAAATATAACTATTTAAGATCGTAAGCGGATTACTCAAATCTCACACTCATTAAATACTCAAAATCACTTTTTTTTTAATCTTTTTTTTTTTAAAAAAAAAAGAATGTAATAAAAATTTATTGTTAAGCGTTATTGCTTATTACTATTTTTCTGATAAACTAATATACACTATTATATTATATAAAATGTTAATGAATTTTTATTCTAGTTATTATAAAAGGGCTAGAATGGAAATTTATTTAACAAGAACAAGTTTTTATTTACGCTTAAAATAAGCTCATAAACCTGGGGTTTTGAGAAGAGCATTATAATTGAAAAATGAATTTTAAAATTTACTGCAATTTATTTTAAAATTCAACAGATATGGATTTATTAATACAGAATATTAAATACTTTATTTAAATGATAATTTTATAAAAATAAAAAGGAGGAAATATAAAATTCTATGATTTCATCAGATATAAATATAATTGAACTTTATATAAAGATACCCAATCAATCTTACAATTTAAGTATAAGTTTAAAAAATAATTTATAATGAATGTGTTTTTTTATCAAATTGATTAAAAATTGTTGAAACAAAAAATTTCCGGTAATTTAAAATATCTCCTCAAATAATTTTCTGAGTTCTCCCTAATTACACAAGTCAATAAAAATGAAACTACAATATGATCTCTCTAAAGTCATGAACTGTTTATTAATCTGCATTTGTTATGTTTGAAAAAATATGTTTCTGAAATTACTCCATTAACTTTTGATATTATCTGAAGGAAAGTTTCCGAAACATTCTAAATTTCATCTAAGACAACTCCAAATAAATAAATGTAATAATAAATTTGTGTGTGACCACTTTTTTATAACTAAATCCTTAGATCACGATTTATAGTGTATTTAAAAAGAGATATTTAAATTTAAATGTGCATTAAAATTAGTTTACGCAAACAGTTTAAATTAACTTTTAAATCTAGAAAGTTTCGTTACTATATGTTTTTTATTTATGGTCGTTATGCATTAAAATACAAATATAGATGGTCATTGGTAGACTAAAGTCATCGTCTAGCGTGGTTCATCATAAAATTGCTGAATTTATTATCATTATATAAAATAATTTATATTTTAAAAAAGTAAGAAAGATTATATCTTGAAGAAAAGCGAAATAGTTCAAAATTATTTAATCTCTATTTTAAATCAAGCGATATATTTGTATATGTCTTTGCTTCTGTTTCGCCTTTTTTGAATTGAAGTTATAAAACATTCAAAATGTCTTATAACTCCAATTAAATCTCATATAAATTAATTAATCGAAAGTCGTATTGGTTCAAAATTTAAGAAATCTTTAAAATTAAATGGGTGAACTGAAATAAATTTAAAAGTAATTTGCATTCCTTTCTGAATGGTATTTCTACCCTCGTGAGCAGATATTTTACCTTTTATCTATGATTGAAAATGTCTTTTGAAAACTCTCTTGACACAATTGTAAAAACTTTTGGTCAATCCCTCCAACAGCAAAAATAAATGAGTACATTTCACAAAGTAATGGAAATTGTCTCTTTTGAAAAAGAAACGCCTAAAATTATGCACCTGAAGCAACCACAATCAGTGGACGTGGCTAACGTCAACCCATCGGAGTACAATGAATGGTCTCAGCTCAGGCTTGCCTCCTTTCTGATCAAGGCGTCTCCAGTGCCCATTAAGTTTGAAACAGATGTTTTTGACCATTACTATTTTGAGAAAGAGATCAACATCAAGAATTCTTGGAAAGCATTCACGTGTGAGACCAGCAAACAGAAGAAATAGTTTTTCAAATGCCAACTCTAAAGACAGGATATGGGATAGGTTTCTACCAAATAATAAGAGTTTCCAGGTGCAAGTCAAGATTGATTCATGCACCAAAAGAACTTTAAGGCGTGAGACTAAATCCTATGCTTTCAAGCTTTGTTACAAAAGAAAGCTATCATATCAATCAACCGTTAATAGGACATCCTAATTAGATATCCAAGACAGTCTCATTCATAAAAGAAATGCCTCTGACTGGACATTGTCTGGACATTCTGGTCTGGACATTGTAACAGTGGTATTGTCTGGCCGAGTGAAACTCGAAGCCAAGAAACCGAACAATATAGATCAATGGGCAAAAGCTTCACAAGAAATTTCTTTGAAATTTGATCAATAGCCAGGGTTTTAAAGAAATGCTGAAGACATTTTGGCTCCAACAAATTTTGTCTGCCCATAAGGAATTCAAACAAAAGAAACTGAACATCAATAGATAAGGTTGCCAGTATATGCTGGCAAAAGAAACCAGTTCTTAAATATTTAACTTTTGGCGCCAACAATGATGGAGCCAAGCAGTTTTTTTGATGATGTTTTATCATTGTAGATTTTATTAAAATAGTTTGTTCAGCAAGTAAATATGTTACTTGTATTTACTTTATCACGCTCATACTTAACAAGCAAAATATATATATAATATATATATATATAATGCTATTAAAGTTAACTGAAAATAGAAAATAAAATTAATAAAGTAGTAATCACATGAAAGAAAAACTGATAAAACTATAGCGCTTAGATATAAATAATTCAAAACTTTATGTTTCTAACGTGCATATAATATTAAAATAATTATTAAAAACATTTCAGTTTTAAAAAAGAAAAATTATTTATTTACTTCCGAAGGAATTTTCTAATTGAAGTATTCAAGCTATATATATATTTATATAGTTTCTCTACAAAAATCAACAAAAATACTTGTATTTGTTAATCAATATTAATGGTTAACAATCTTTTTATAATTTTCTTATACAATATTTGAAATAATTAAGAGAGAATCCTTAAAAATTATGGTCTGTTATAATATTAATAGCATCATATTGATCTTGATATTTTATTATTACGATCTACCAGAAGAAATGTGGTATCAGAATCACTTTTTAAAACTAAATTGTTATTAATGTTACTTATTGGTGAAATAACACATTCAGTTTATTAATTATACGCATGTCAAGAAATTTATATTAACGATTTTATCTGTGATTAGTAGATTGTATATTAGGATTATTATCTGTAAGTAAAGTTAACTAAAGTGAGTATAAGTAAAGTATGTATCATGAAACAGTATGAAATTTGAAAGA
The DNA here is from genome assembly GCA_026290005.1 of Latrodectus geometricus. Classification (NCBI taxonomy): domain Eukaryota; kingdom Metazoa; phylum Arthropoda; class Arachnida; order Araneae; family Theridiidae; genus Latrodectus; species Latrodectus geometricus. The sequence continues at coordinate 101,669 of JAPDSC010042509.1, forward strand.
AATACACTTCACACATTTAGCTAATGATATAACACGAAAGATTTTAATTTAAATTTGGGGCAATTTTACGTAAAACGGTATAAACTTATTTGATTAATTTTTATGAAATGGTACAAACTTACAGTAGTTTGATAAAGGATTATTCTTAATGTTTTTTTCTAAAATAAAAAAAATTTTAATGTAAAAATTTTAGGTTATGTTATAACTATTAACATTATGAAGAAATGCGATTCTGAAAAGTATTGTTCAAATATCAAAATCTCTGGTAGTGAATTTTAAATCACATTAAAATGTCAAATAAATTAAACGTGTTGTTGCTATCATACTCACAAAATTTAAAAAGGAGATTCAAATTCCCTAATTTCCTCAATTAATTTACGAAACAATGATATAATAATCATTTCTTAAAATTACATAAATCTGTTACTGAAATTGTTTGTATTGTCAAAGAATTTCGCTAAAACTAGCGATACTTATGAATTTGACAAGGTATAAGCCTGCCTAGATTACTCATTTTTGAAAAAAAATATTTTAGTCCTTTGAAGGCATATAACCATTTAAGATAGTTAGAAGGTGTGTAACCCTTCATGGTTAGAAAACATACAATTATCACACAGATGTTTAAAAAGGCGTGTTCATGGACGAGCATTGAATGTGATCACATGTACTTCATAAAGAAGAAGGCTTTATGGTTACACTCTTTCTTACACATAGCGCAACTGAGCCCATTCATTATTCAGCCTAGCTTTCTTATAATTCTTCTTGAATTCTAAAATTGGAATGAAAATAATAGATTGAAACATGATCAATGTGCAACACTAGTTCACACCATGAAGTTATCTTTTCAAGCAGCTATCCTTTCCCGTTGCTAATGTGTGACTTGACATTTATTGAAAGAGTATACATCTGTTCGATTTCCCATAGTTGATCAAAATTTGAACTTAAATCTATTCTGATAGTTAGGTTTCTAATAAATTTCAGTTATTAAACTGCTATTTAAATCTGTTTTATTATTTCTGACATACATAAATAAGATCGGTGAGTTGACATTTATACAACTCATCAATCTCATATAACAATTAATGTCTAACCATTAGCTGACCATTAAAAGTTTATTCATACTTTTTTCTTAATGTCATTACTTTCATTAATTTTAGACCGGATCAAAAAGAAAAAGAATTTTTCATAACAAATAGAAAATGCCATTAAACATTACTGTTTAAACCCATATATTGAAAGCTTAAAAATTTATAACAGATTCAAATAATAATAATAATTTCATTAAATTGTTCCTTAAATGACAATAAGGAATAAAAATGGAGAGCATGTAGCCATTTTTTCAAATTATAACCTGGTTTATTCAATATTGAATATAAGTTATAAAATATTTATACAAGATTACTTAGTTGGAATTATATAAAAATTTAAATGAACCTGACATTTTTCAATAATGTAATTTAGTTTGCTATTGTTTACACATATCCTTAGAAAATTTGTAATCAATCATAAGCTATAAATATTCTTACCAAAAAATGAAAGTAGAAAAAAGGCATATATTTTTGTAATAAGCTCCTTCGAATATGTTTTTGAATTTTCTATATATATATGATTTAAAATTTAATAACCTTGAAAAATTAAATATTCTTTCCGATTCTGAGATAATTTTTTTGAAATAAGAAAGATATATTCAATAAAATGTCTTTCTTATAATACATATGACCTTTATATTTATTGAAACATTCGTCGTATTTAATGTAATTATGTCTATGTTTTAGTATAATACAAGCGTCTAAAATTTTTTTTACACATAATTTAGAGGTTATTTATTTAACGCATTATTATAAAAGTTAGAGCTTTTACAATTATTGTAGTTAAAGAAACTGTATATATATATATATATATATATATATATATATATATATATATA
>JAPDSC010042509.1:103695-119857 GCA_026290005.1 Latrodectus geometricus
ATCAAAAGTAAATTTGCCTTAAGTAAATTTTAATTTAACCGCTAAAGGAGGGATGGGCAAACTTTTTCGATCGCGGGCCAAAAATCGAAAAAATAAAGTTTGGCGGGCCAAGATGAATTTTTCTAAAAATTTTAAAAACAATATACAAGTATTACAATTTAATATATTAATGAGATGTATGAAATTGTGATTTCCTTTTTAAAAGTTACTTATATTGAGGTTCTAGGCATGAGATATTAAATTTGGGAAACTTACTTTCGATAATATTTGTAAAACTCTAACTTTGGCATATTTAGAAACAATTGCTTAGATGATTGTTAGATTGCAACTCAATTAATTCAAGCTGCAAATCTGACCTCACCGCTTCACAATTTACGTTGAATGGCATGGTAAAAATATCTAATTCTGCTTGAATGGCACTGAAATCTTGAAATCTGCGTTCGAACTCAAATGCAGTTTTTTCAAGCTATCTTCATGATTCTTAAGGTTCTCTTCATTTACTGAGGGTATTGAATTTAACATTTAAACAAAGTAGAAAAGGAGATGGATGTTTAATATATGAATATTTCTTTTAATTTGCCTCTGACGGGCAACTTAAAATTCTCTCCGCCGGCCGGATAGAACCTTCCGGCGGGCCGGAGTTGGCCCGAGGGCCCTTGTTTGCCCATCCTTGCGCTAAAGCTTTAACTTATTTAATTCATAAAATTTGCTCACGCTATGTTATCAATTGTGATGCTACCATGTTAAAATACTGTTGACAGCATTAAGAACTAATTTTTGAAATAATTTTTTTCATAATAAGTAAAGTATAAAAATATTCAAAAAATTAAGAGCTTAAATTACTTTTCTAAAAATGAAAAGAAATAACTTTACTATCTTACTTTTCATGATGTGATAGCTCCCACTTTAATAAATTAAAATTAAGGTTTCAATTTAATTTTATAGTTTGTAAATTAAATGGTTCATTGTGAGGCTTTCAAAGTTTTATACATAATATTGGCAATAAAGACTATAACGAAGTATAGCTTTGCATATAAGGACGCTTAGGATGACATGCATAATTTTTACTACACAGTCATGGAAAAAATTTTAAAAACGTTAGATAGAACAATTGTTCTCATTAAGTATACGTAGAATGAAAATTATTAATTTGTCAAAATAAAGTTTATGACGCGTTATAAAATACTTAAATATTTTATATATAAAATATTTTTAATTAAGTAAAAAATAATAAAAATAAGTGAAAATTGAAAAAGTTCCTAGGTTAAAATAAAGTCATGCTTAAAACATTAAAAAATTCCTAAAAGCATCAAATGGCTGAAAATTTCACAATATATTTGCTCAAAAATGCTTTCCGCAGAAGCAAAATTTACTGGATTAAATGTAAAGGATAGTATAAAAAATTTAAGAGATATATGATTCAAATAATTATTGAAGCTTTATATGAGCGATAAAAGCAAACTAAAAAAAAAGCATATAAAAGCATTTATTATGCTTAAGTACGATAAATGTACAATTTTCATATTTATAGTCGCTTTCATTGTAGTAGATGTTGATTCAATTTGAAAAATTAATCGCTTAGTTTATTTATATATATATAATTTATAAATTTTATTGTACAAATTATAAAATAAATAATGAAAATTTAAGGGTTCATAATTTTTCCAGTTGCTTGCAATTCGATAATTTTTTTTAAGAAACTTTACCTATAACTTGCAAATTCATAATTTTATTTAAAAAAAATTATTAAAACTTTTTTTTAAAATTTTAAAAGATATCATTAGGAAATTATTAAAACTGCTGTTAGAAAATTTGCATCAAAGTATACAAATAAGTAAGTATTTATTCAAGCTAATTATATTTTCCACCTATTAATACGGCCAGAATTTCATAATTACATATGAGACTAGGTATTAACAAAATAGAGTAAGAAAAAAAAATAAATAAAGATCATTTCTTACAAAATGCTGTTCATGAAAATTGTCTCAGAAAAAATTAAACGTTTGGCTAAAAATATACCAAATGTATTTTACCAAAATTTCTGTCATCTGGATAAAAAAAGAAATGTTAACGAAGAGATTAAATAATGTTAAGACAAAAAGATAAATGCATTAACTTGTGCCCTCTTGTGTTAAATCCCTGTGTTAAATTTTTTTTATTGTATTTTAATAACAGTAGAATTCCTGAGATTTGAAAATATTATAAATATAAAATACGATTTTATACGAAATAGCTGAAAAAAATTTTTATAACTTTTTTTGTTATTTTGTACTAAAAAAGTGAGATTCTTTAAGTAAGTTATTAAAAGTTTTAATTTATCATTTTTTTTTTCACTATATGTAAATATTTTGTAATGAACTTTGAAATCAGTTATCGTAGATAGACTAATTTTGTGAGGACGACCTCTGATTTTTCTTATGTTTAATAACTCACCTGCTCTTTTGTAAAATAACAGGTAAGTTATTAGATACAAGGTTATTAAACAAATGATAAGGTAAATTATTAAATACAATTTATATTTTCTTTAGGAAGTGCCCTAGGTTACAGATAAAAATTTAATGAGAAATTTCAGTCATAAAGTATATAATTAATAGCTATGTAGTTTACTTATGAAATGTGTAATTTAAGTATTCATGAATAAAGTTATCTATATATATTTTTCTCATATATAAAAATGTTTGTCTGGGGAATACATGAAAACTCACTTCCATGTTATTATGCAATGTTTTTAACCTTTGATGTTTTAAAATGAATATTACTGAAAAAAATATAATGAATACATGCAGTAATGAATTTTTCATTTACCATAAAAATAAGAGAAATGAAAATTTTATTAATACCACATTAATGAAAACCAATTTTTTTCCCATACTCAACAATTAATTGGTTATATGTAATAACAAGACATTACTCAAATTTCTCATGGATTCAAAATGATTAATGACATTTTACCGAACAGTTTTTGGGTATTTTTCTCAACAATAAATTTTCTAAGGAAGGCTTAACCAGTAAGTTTCCTAACAATTGTAGGGTACCACAGATAACGCATTTTAACCATGAATCAAGCATTCTTTTGGAAATCCGTAACGAATTCTTTTACTTTGGGGGCCGTTGATAGTTAAACCCCACAGACTGTGCAGCGCATTGGAGCCTGTATGCTCCAGGGCACTTTAGACTTCAGGACAGCTTTTCCCACAGATGGTGGTGTCTCACTTTCTATTGAACATTAACCATTCTTTTCTTTGATCTCAAGTGGTATAGTGATAGAACCCAGCTTCAGCAGACATAGAAAAGAATGGCCGATCATCCTTCCAAGTCTTGAAAAGTCTTTTGTTGAAATCCCTATGTGTCATTGTCTTGGTCAATGGATGAATAAAAGATCTGTGGCAAATAAAAGATCTGTAGCTTGGTATAGTGAGAACGCAGCTTTGGCAGGCATAAAAAAGAATGGCCGATCATCCTTCCAAGTATTGAAAAGTCTTTTGTTGAAATCCCTATCAGTATCATTGTCTTGGTCAATGGATGAATAAATTATCTGTAGCAAATCGCATGAAACCGCAAGAATAATATATGATTGTGCCATTCAAGACCTAGACAGGATCGGACCACAATGGGATTATCTCTTGTCATTGATGGGTCACTTTTTCCCAATTCTTTTGATCTTGTGTGAAACAGCGGCACTTTTGTTTGCAAAAACTTTACTTAAAATAGATAAATGCTTTTGGCGGCACTTTAATTCCAGGGACAGCTCATGCAAAAGAAATAAAAATGTTAGTTAAATACACAAAAGTTAACAAAAATGGTTATTTGAATTTAATAAATTTTAATTACTTTTCACTGTTAAATGCCGAAATTTAAAAAAAAATTAAAAATTGTAAAATCAATTGATTTTTTATAATGTGTTAACTGCATTGAGTTATATATTATTCAATGAAATTTCTAGAATTAAAATGTTTCTGAACAGATATGACCGTATTTATCGCAAATTTTTTTAACAGTTTGGATTAATACAAAATTAATTTTTCATTCATAAACGTGCGAATATTTACAGTTGAATCATTTTGTGACAAAATTCAATGTTCTAATATTCAGTTTATCATTTTAACATGCATTATAATATAGGTTTGATGATATAAGGTTCTTAAGTTTGAAAAGCAATTAATTTAAAAATGTAAAATCCACATTTTTAATCTTAGTATTTTAAGAGTTAAAATATTTATTTTCAAAGAAGATACGAAAATTTGACGGTAAAAATAACATTTTTCTTAGTTTGCAAATATTAAAAATTTCTAATTGTTTAAATTATTTTATTCAGGTAACAAATTAAACAATCAATTTAATTTCAAGTATTATAAAATCGGCGAGGAATAAAATACTCTTTGAATATTGGATAAATGAATTGAATGATTCCAAAAATCCAAGAAGTATTCACCACCCACAGAGCTTTAAGTACTTTAATAAGGATTTTTAATCTTAAATAAAATTTAAAAGTAAAATACATACCATCTATTAAATATATATATTCAATTTTGGAAAATCATTTCACTTTCAAGATACAAAAATTAGCCCTGAATAGATTTCTTTGTAATATGTAAAACAACTAGAATTAAAAAACTTCTAAGCGTATTATTATTTATGAGTTTCAGTATGGATCTTTATAATTTTCTCCTATTTCATTGATCTTATAAGTATATCAAATGTAAATTATTCTATAATCACATGCAGTATTCTAATTATATTGTAACTGAACTTTTAATGTTTTTAACTTAATAAACAAATTAAGAACCCAGTAACAGTTTATAAATTTATCAGTTCAACAATTCATTCTCAAACGATCTTGTGTTGAATTGTCAATCGATTACTAAAGTTACAAGAATAATTTTTAAGTAAATACTTTTTCTCCGAGTTATCGCATACTAACAAAAAATCACTGGAATATATCATTCAATGGAATATATAAAAAATTATAGTAAATACACATTGTAAAGCATTAATAAGCAGACCTAAGAAATAAGATATAATAAGATTTTTCTTAATAAATTATTTAATTGGAAATTATGATAAAAATGTGATCGCGATGTAAAATAATGTCATTAAGGTTGGAATAAATTAAAATATACTCTGTTTTAACATACACGTTCTTTACTAAAATTTCAAATACCTTTCGATATACCTTATAAAATAGCTAGGCAATATGAATTTAAAATTGATATCTCAAAGAATCTTTTCTCACGAGAAGCCTGCATGTCCCTCGTTAATTTTAGGAATCTTTTAGTCATACTAATATAGATAAGATAAGAGCTATGGGGCATTTAATCGATGCAGGAATAGATAGTAGAAGTTAGTCATAACCATGACTAGTTTTCACCCCCATTGAATTGCTACAAACCCGTTTTTTATCTAAATATTCACGAAATGAATGTATTTACTTATTTAGCTGAGGCAATATTTCTTGGAAGAGTTGAGATTATTTACCCAAGAGTACAGCTAAAGATGATGTTTTTAATTGCATATAAATAATGCTATCACAAAAAAATACAAAACAAATGCTTTAAGACTTCAGGTATTTACAAGAGATTCATTAACAAGCAATAATGAAGTAACAAAATAAAATATAAGAAATTTAATTAAAAGCATAAAATGGAAGAATTCGAGTAAACAACTACGTACGTTGTTTTAAAAAAACTGGTATAACTCTGAAATAAAGAATCCAATTTTTTTCTCTAAGGGCTGGAAAATGTTGAAAAAGCAGATAATTAGTCTTCCTTAAGCAATTAAAAATTCCTACTGTGATTAACTATGTATTTTTTAAAAAATTGTTTTGAAATAAATTTTCCAGGCCGCATGAAATTCAAACTTGTGTAAATAATTTTTTAAATAAAGCGTATTCGTTATTTATCTTAAGATTTTTAATTTGGTATCATTTAAGTTTTAAGTGAAAAGTTTTTAGGTTGCATTTGTAGATTTGGAAAACTGGAATCAATCAATTTACTTTGGATGAAAATTTCAATACTCTGTTGTTATGCTTCCATTTTAATTTTTAAAAAATGTATTTAAATTTACTATTAGTTTGATGTATGAAATACTCTTTTAAGGAACATCATTGTACTTTAATACATGAGTGAATAAGATATTAATAACGTTGTGATATATGGATACATGTTACAGCGTTTTCACGTTAAAAATTTTTGAAAAAAATAAATAACAAAATTTAATCATTTTTCACATAATTTCATAAGAAATATGTAAAGTTTTTAAGTAAAATATAATATTGCTGAGCAATTCTTAAGAATTTTTAATTCAGTAAAATATTATTGTGTGAGTATACATATATACACATTATTAAGAGATTAAATTAAAATATATATATGCGTATAAAATTTTATGGTTATTTTAAAATTGTGTATGGAATAGTGCAATGACTTTGTACGAAATAAAAAAAAAAGTTTACTTTACTTTTTAATTTTCAAGTATATTTTCCCGATACTGATAAGATTCTTTTACCTATTATCAGTTATATATCAAACTTTATAAAAGGCTAGTTATGGCTGGAAACTATATCAAAAAATTAGATAAAAATAAAATGAAATGTAACTCATTGAAAAATTTAAGATACAAAGTTACAAATCAAAATTAAAATCAATTTAGACTATTAAGGTTTGAAAAAAAAAGAAAACTTTAGTATAATTCCAGCAATAGTATTTTTAAGTCTTAGGAATCATGAAAACGATGATACTTATTACGGAAAAATGCTCACCACAAGTGAGTGTTTTCTTAAATCACTAGAATACGAAGAACTACGTGAATTTTAATGTAGTTGCTATTACTTAAAAGTATATAATCTGATTTGATATTTTCTTGTTACAAGATATTTTTTATGCTTGTTATAAGTATAAAATATGCTTGACTTCTTTAAATATTTCTTAACTTCTTTATAATTAGTAATTTTCCCCTAAGTATAGATTTGGGATGGTTTTAAGTTAAATGTCGGAAAAGACTCAGGTCCAAAAATACAGAATTAAAAGTACTTAAGTACAAAAATATAGAAATCAAGACTAAAAGGTACTACTCAAAGCTTAGAGGGAATATTTGTAATCAAAATTGCTTTGATATTTTTCCTTTTTTTCGTGAAATCAATAAAATACAAAGGTTGAATCCAATTTAAATAATATGTGGTTAAATTCCATTTTCAAATAAGAAAGAAAGTTTATGCTAGTTAATGAGTTTTTGACTTTTGACTTGCGTTACTGCTATATTAACTTTGATTTTTTCACTGTATAGATGAGAAGTGGCCAAGACGTCGACCTCGGTCAACTGGTAGACCGCGGAGACATTTTAGGTAGTCCACGCGACCATCCCGATAATGATCTCGGATATTAACAATTTATCACCTATGACATAGAATCAATGAATCATTTAAAATAAAAATTTACTAAAGTCTACGCTTTAAATCCCAAAACAAATTGTGCAAAGATTTACGATTTAAAAATTTATGATTAAAGGTTTGCGATTTAAAACCTAAAACGGACATGATGAGCGCGATTAAAACATTCAAAAAAACTATAGAAAGGTATGCATCTCAATTAAGAAAACATGAATTGAGAAACTTCAAAGACATGGAGGAAGAGTGCATCCATAATCCAAACCGAGACTTCGAAGATTTCGCTTAATACTTGTTTTGCTTGAAGAATTTGAAAGATGATTCGCTGACTTAATTAGGTTGAAAGAAATACTTAATTTTATGATATTTCCCACATATTTAATAAAAATGTCAACATTGATGGAATATCTGAAAACATAGGACATTTAATAGATATCACATCAGTCACGGTCGAGGAAGAAATTACTAAATTAAGATGCGATATATTTCTTAAATACAGAGCATACTTAGCGATACTGATTTTTGGAAATTAACCTCTGAGGAAACGTTTCCAAATATTTAAAATTGATTTTGTATTTGAAATCATACTTTGGATTCAGAATCTTTGCGAATCTGCTTTTTCAACCATGAACAAAAAACAAACATTGGTCGCATTTAACTGATGAACATTTAATTTCGTGTTTATGCATTGCAATAAGCTCGTACCAGCCACAATATGATAAATTTGTCGCAGATATACAGTGCCAAATTTCAACTAAACAAAGTGAATAGGATGGTCAGTTTTTGATATATGAATACTTTAATTATTTTTGTCAGTAAATTTTTATTTTGTAAATATTAATATTAAGTTTTTTTTTAAGAAAAATGATATAATTTACCATTTTTTCTTTTTACCGAAAATAAATATGTACGTTAATTTAGCTCTATCATTGGTAGACCGCCATCGATTTTTTAAATGTGGAGTAGACCCCGGATCCCAAAAGTTTGGCTACCCCTTGTTTAGAAAAAGCATTCATATTTTTTTTACATTTTTTTTTTTAATATAAATTTTCCGCACGGTTTGAAAAACGTTCGATCTTCATATACTGGAATACTGTTCTATGTTTTTCAGAAAATAATTTTTCTATTGCGATATTTACTTATTTATTTATTTATGTTTTCACTTCTTTAGAATTCTGTAACTTGTACTATATTTTGCAATATGACTTAAAAATAAAAATCAAAAATAACATTTTAAGTCTTTTCAGAATCAAATCCTTCTAGCTAATAATAAGCTTCCTTTCATTTCGGTAGAGTATTGCAATGATTTTTTGCTCTTATTCTTTCATTTAATCAATTTTACTATTTTAACATTCACAGAAGTTAGATTTAACTTAAAGCAACTTTTAAAGCTAAAAAGAAGTTATATTTCAGCATTATCTATAAAAATTGCTTCTCTCATTTTTCAAGGAATGGCGAATACCACTTTTGGAATGTTTTTAAAAGATTTTATAAAATATTTTTAGGAGAAATAAAGTTTTTCAGAGTTCATGATTATTATATAATAATGTAATAGCAAAAAAAAAAAAAAAAAAAGAACAATAACCTTTTTTTGTTTTATAGTTTTATTGGAAACGCAAAGTTAAATTAACACTAAACATACCGGGGATTTTTTTTATTCGGCAAAATTAATGGGAAAATGGGTCAAATGACCCCTTTCGGTAGTTTTAGTGTTAAAGTTCTAGTTAATATTAATAATTGATATGTAATGACTTTTATTCACATTGAAACATAAACAAAAAAGATAAAAAGTTTTCGTTGTTTATCTAATAAAATGAAGTTTCATTGAATTTTTTTAAACTATTATCACACACACTCAAACATTTATTGATATGTTTATCGACTATTCATCATTAGAAATAAATTGGTTAATGAACAGTAGTTTCTTATGTTCTGATCTAATTAAAAACTGCAAATTAATTTGTCAATTTTATTAAAAAAATAGTGAAAAATTTCTCTTGTTTCTCAAATATTATATATAATAAAGATATATATGACAAATGTCCTGTGTTAAATTCCTATCTTTCTTTTGAAATTTGAAACATAAATTATTCATTCTAGATATTTTTTATACAAAAACATTTCTGAAAACAGTTAAAGGTAGTTAGAAAGGAAGATCTTAGATTCAACCCCAGTTTGTTTTGATAAACAATATCTCTTGTTGTTGACAACGATAATGTGTTAGACACGGATAATGCGTTGCTTTTTCCTGCATGTCCATTTATTGGTCAGAATGCTGAACAGTTATCAGAGTTTCTTTCCTTGCTACCTTCGAATTAATCATCAAAGAAAAGCTCTACCTAAAGGTAATATTCAAAGGATGTAATATATCCAGCAACATTAATATCATAACTCAAATACCTTACATTAATTTATCATGATTAAATTATTACTTTATTAACATATATTATAATTAAATATCAAATTACAACATTAATATCTAGTTCCTTACAGCATTAAAACATGATTATTTCAACAAGAGTTTTTCCCGGAATGCTTTTTCGATGTCCTAATACACAACTCCATTTAATGCGTAGAACAATGAATGCAAAAAACTGTTAATAGATAGGGGTTGGTGTTTCCATTATAGTATTTTCGTGTATGATAATCCAGAAAATTCCCGAGCACTCACTTCATTAGATTCATATCGAAAAACACTAACGCAATAACTATCTGTTATTGTTCAGCATTGATCGAACCTGGAAACTTCCATTGCGAAGTCCTATCGTTAGGCCACAATGAGCTCTTGTAAAATTATGAAATTTCAATATTTAAATCTTTTTAATTGCTCACAGAAAAAATAAAATTTTATGTGGAGAAAAAAATATGTCTTTTAAATTAAAACTCTGAAAATAACTACTTTTCATAGATCTTGTCAATTCGCAAATTCTATTCATTAATTTTAATGGATATTCATTCTTGATTTTATAAACTTTCTGTTATCCAATTTCTTTATATTTAATTTTGATAAACATTTTGATTTCCATATTCCTGATATCATTTATATCTCTACTTCCTGCTTGAGCGTATGCGTGGTGTTTGTTCTACAATGAGATTATTCTCTAATAATTTGTTTAACGAAGTTTTGTAGTTTGTGATCGTTAAATAAATGAGTGAAACTTTTTTAATAAAACAGGATGTTTGTCAAGCGGGATTGAAGTACATTTATCAGTTTCTTAATTTGGTTTCAATTTTGCTTTTTTTCAATTGTATGACAACCTTATATAACATATTTTAAAATAAAAATTAATCGTACATCTAAATTCATTTAAATGTACAACTGATTTTTATTAATCTAAATGAATTTAGATGTATGACCGTGTTTGTAAAACTTGTTAAAGACTGAAAATGAGTTGAGTTCGAAAATATGAGAGCTCCAGTTAACTATTATTTGTGACAAAATTAACTCAATTCGAGTACATGATTACAAATAGCTTTGTATATTAAAATTCTTTTAAATCATTTTTATATAAATGTGGCCTTAAAACTCAATTTAAATTTTTTTTATGTAATATCCATCAATTATAAGATTTTTTTTATCACTGTTTGATTATGTATTAATTTAAATTAAATCTAATAACCTAAATTAAGAGTTTATAAAATTTCGAATATTACACCTAATTTTTTTTATTAACTAGAAATAAAAATATAAATGAAAAATAACCTTATGGATTTACAACTGAAATGGCGAGGATTTTGTGTAGGTATTCGATAGATGACACCAGAGTAATCTTTGTTTATTTTCAAAAATTATATTTAAAAATAAAGTAATTAAATTAGAATTAGATTATTATTTGTCACATCATCCTTTTTTTAATCATGAATGCATGATTGATAAAAATATTCGAAAATTTCTCTACAGGAAATAGATTTTTTTTTACCGAATTCCTGTTCATTTAATTATGAAGTGAGGAAAATTAAGACTTTTATAATTTTGGTATATTTGTTAAATATATACCCTTAAAAGATAAGATTTTTCATGTGATTTTAAGATACATCTACATTTATTAGAAAAACTCACACGTATATATCAAACACATTTCCATAGATAATTTTTTTCTATATTATCATGCATAACTATTATTAAATAAGTAGAATTGTTTATTGCAATCTTAATTAGTTAGAATTATTAAAAACAAAATGTATGTGCATATTATTTTTTAAATAGTTTTCTCATTAATTATTAAGAAAATTTTATCAAAGAAAGGTTGAGTAGAGCAGAATGATAAGAAATGGGAAAAAAATTATTTTCCTTTTATGAAAATAATTTTTAATGAGAAATTGTATATTATTTAAAAAAAAAAAAAATTAATGCTAGGGAAGTGTTACGAAAGCTTTCATATAATTATTAAAGAAACAAAAGACATTTGAGGAAAATTTCATTAAATTAATGAATGTGATGATAGAATTGTTTATTTATTGATTTTATACTTAAATCAAAGTTAAAACATTCCCTTTTTTTATATAAAAAAGAAGAATGTTCCAATAAGAAACAATAAAATTCCTTCAAGGAGACAAATTTTTTATCTCTAACAATAAAATATTCCACATGACAGCTACGAATATATGAAAACTAAGTAAAAATGTCTGATATTTCAAAAAAATATTCCGTTAAAAGTCATTGATTAAGAAGCATAAATTTGCAAGGTTTCAATTAATGTGAATTAAATGATCTGTCAAGAGATAAAGCAAATTTTCGCTTTCTAAAGCGGGAAAATTTATTACCAGATGAATAATATTAACTATTAAACTTTGACTATCACTTAATGAGGTGATGATAGGATATAAGTAGTGATATGTAGATATTTCGGATAATTAACAATGTGACACCGCCATATTCATTCTGAACAGGACGTAAAATAGGCATAACCAATTCTTTGCTCATTTCTTTTTTTTAGAGTGGTAGGAGGTAATAACTAAATTTTCACGCAAGGCAGATATGGTATTGATGGTGGCGTTTATCATAGACTTTTTTAAGCAATAATTGTAAGAAAACAAATAATCGTCATGCGTATCTGCATATATAATTAAAAAAGTTTCTTTTTAAATTTTTAAGTAAAATAGGCTTAAGTTCTAACTTATAGTTCAAATAATAATAATTTTATTTAGCATTTAATATTATTTATTAAAGTCTCAAAATAAACGAAAATAAAAAGTTTACTGAACAAAAATAACTTTATTTAATTTACGTAAGTGAGTAGCAGAATTTTAAATTTCCATAAATTATGAAATCATATACAAAACATTTTTTATTCTCTGTTATTTTCAAACTGGCTAATATTTGCTTGGAATCGCTTTTTTTAATTTTATTTTTGAAATTTGGCCATTTCAAAAATACTCAAAATCCAGTTTATCTGCATTGCTTCAATATATGAATGGGAAAAATTCATATGTACAAAATTTGTCCTCATTAAAAATTTCATGTTGTGAAATAAAAGGCATTATCAAAAATATTTTCATTTAATTTATAACTATTTTCAAGTTATGTGTTTTCATTTAATACTTGTTAATGAATTTGTATCATCAAATATTTTTAAATGTGTAACTAGCATGAAAATTACACAAATTTATATTTACTTATCCATTCACATATTCTTAATAATTCTACCATTCTAATATTTATTTGTTTTAGAAAAAAAGCTTTCATAGTATACAAACATGAAGAGAAACGCCATTTTAGATACAAGCAAGTCATTATATACGAACATCTTTTAGATCTAGATTCTGGATTTAAATACAGTTACGATTTATAAATATCATTTTTTTTTTCTCACTTTCATCGATTTTTCATATTATAAAATTTTTAAGTAAAAAACAAAAAATTTTATGATATGAAAAATTACGCGAACATAAAAAAAAATATATGAAATGTAATTAATAGCAAAAAAATTAAAAAAAAATTTATTGAAAAATAATATTAAAAAGAATATTATTGAATATTTTTAAAAGTGTGAAAAAAAAAAATTTTGCAGCACGAAAAATTTTTTTCAATTTTTTTTCTTATAATTTATCTATTATTTCATTCAAAATTAAATCATTTATCATTTCACTGTTGTTCGTGTAAAATATAGATACTGTTCTTCTGATAATATTCGTTGATATTAATTGGTTTCTGTTTCTAATTTTGATTCTATTTCTGTCTCATTCTGAAAATCGTTAGATCTAAATCATTTTATGTCCTATACGTTGCCAGCCTGGGAAAAAACTAACGCTCGCAAATACTAAAATATAGAATTATTAATTTAATAATCATCCCCTTCCCAATCAATTAATAAAATACTTTCGCAGGAGCTACCCTATATCATAATTCGCATATTTTTTGAAAGGAAGATCATAAAAAAGGTTCGAAACGGAACATTGCAAAGTTCCGTTTCGGAATCGTAGGAGTGAAGGGGCGGCGGCACACTCATTATGCAACCAGATGGAACATAAATTCGTATTAACAAGGTCGGACAAAAGAAGGGATGCTCGAAAAAACAAAGCAGCTGTCCGTCTTAAAACACTCTCGTGGAAATATTCTAGCAACCCCTGAATATAGCCGGAGGTGAGTGGAGTACGGGTGCTGGCAGGTGTGTCCAGAAGCGGACAGCTGGGTTCACAGAGGGAGGCGGGGTGAAGCGCCACGCGCCCGGCACCTGCCATCATGTGGCACATCAGGTAGTTTTATAAGCGATCCGTCTACTAGATGCCCGGGAATTTTTTTTTATCTCGTTTTTCCATCCGCAACGATAGCGGAACGTAATGATTAAGAGTTTCGGGGAAACTAGTTTCGGTTTTATTATACAATCGTTTTCTGCGTAAAAAGAACGAAATGTCAGACTCGACAGAACGTATACTAGTCTCATTAAAACCACTATGATGTCATCGCTGGGCGATCTTTTCAGACTTCACACTCTGAAGGACACGCATTCTCTCTCAATTCTTAATTATTAGAAAATAATGGTAATTTTACTCGCTATAATTTTTCTGAAAATTCATTCCAAAATGTACATTTTTCAATACGAACACAAGAGCAGTAATTTTTATCTGTTTTTTTTTTTTTTTTTTTTTTTTTTTTTTTACCGAATTATTTTCCGAAATAAATTTTGTTCGGGTATTTTGATAGACGTTTGCTTTAAAATAAACGTTTGTTGATCACTTTATTCTTATTAATAACAGTAGTTTACTTAAAATCTGCTTTAAAAAAAGTTATGAAACAAATGAAATGACACAGAAATTTGCAAAACAAACATTTAATAAAATGCTTGTTTTCCAAATGCAAAAAAAGAAACAAAATTACAAATCGGAGTCATTTCTGCGTTCGTACACGTTTATCTGTTGACGTCATAGCTTAGAAACGTGGAAGAAAAAAAAAATCTTATCGTCATAGCTTACAAACGTAGGCGAAAGAAAATCTCGTAGAGATTTTCTGTCTGCTTTGCGCGCGAATTTTCTCCCTTCGCCGCCTTTTCCCCCACACGCTATTGAAATCAGAAGTTCCTACAAACTATGAAACTGTGTTGCAATGTTATGAACAGTTTTAAATGTATGAAAACTTCTAATTTATGTAAAATATCTATCACATTCTCAGACTTCAATTTTTAATCTCATTTCGAAATTTATTATTTTTTATATCAAAAAATTTATTTCCAATGATATATAAATTGGCTCCACAATTAAATACCAATGGGATAAGCATATCAGCTTTCACGGGAGTTATCTTCCAGTGAATAATGTGTATTTAATTTGCTGGGAAGCACACACACACATTTTAGCTATATTTACGGTATTTTAATAACAGCTAATATTTGCTTAGCTCAAATGTTATATCTCATTCAAAGGTTGTTTTGCTGCACAAAATGAGGCCATACATATAGATCAGATAGGAATAAGTTAAAGGAAGTGCCGAGAGCTTGATTTTTTTTTTTTTTTTTTTTTTTTTTTTTTTACTTATAAACTTTTTAAAACTGATGTTGGAACTCCTTTCATTCGTATTCCAATATATTTCTAATAAACGTCATATTGAAAAAATGCATTCACTACAATAAGTAAAAACAATATTTTTTTCAAAGATAAAAAAAAGGATTAAACACAGATCGTTTTTTTTTTTTTTTTTCACCTTTTTAATTACTCGGTAGTAATATCGAAAGAACGGATGATCTTATTTCTTAAAAAGTTTTGCTTGCCTCCAAAAGTTATTGGCAGAGGACAAATTTAATAGGAATTAAAAAACCTCACACCTCCATTCTTAAAGTAAGTAGAATTCAGAAAGTGTGACACAATATCGTTCGAATTAACGACATCATTGAATAAGCACCTTTACTGTGAGTTCAAATGAACGTTAATTACAACTTCTGCAAATCCAAATTACGAAATGAATTGATAGCTTATTTCTTTAATTATCCAGGGACAAATTTTCTAATATGTTTTATTTTCTTCCATTTTTAACTAAACTGTAGACGAACATTAAGCCGACAATTAGAATAAGAATTTTATTCCTGAAGATGAATCGATAATCGATATATTACTTTCATTTTCATTTTCTCACATCCTCCAGTAAAAGGTTGAAAGGAAAGTTTACGCGTTCTTTTAAATCTCTCCGTTGTGGGAGGAAGTTAGATATAGAAAGAAGTATCAATGGATGCTTAAAACCTGGAAGGATAAGATTTCTGGCAGAAACAGCTGTTTCGAATGTTTCTGAATGTCACATTTTATTTTCGCAAACTACTCAATTATGTTCACACTCTCTCTAAGTTTTTTTTT
>JAPDSC010042509.1:124857-137661 GCA_026290005.1 Latrodectus geometricus
TAGCTGAACCACTATATAAGGTACCATCACTTGTGCCCCTTGTAGTACTGAAAGATGGAAATCCTAGTAGCCAGGTATGGTACAACAACAACAATTCCAAATTATTACAAACACATGCTAGAATTCACCCCATGAACTGCTGAACTGAAAGCTAGTGAGTTAAATATTCTACATGTACCATAACAATCTTCAGTAAAAATAATAAAAAATACTTATTTAATATACACAAATATGTAACACTTATATGTGAAAAGAAATTGCTAAAATGTTATAACATTAAACATGGGATTCAAATTTCAACAGTTATGGCAATGAGAAACTAATTTACTTAATTCGGTCCTTCAAAGATCAAATCGCTATCTCTATATTAGTTCAAAGTAATCATTAACATGTTTTCCTTCATATATTTATTATTAAAAAATTATATCTAAAATAATTATAAATGCTGTGAAATAAAATTGCTGAAAAAGAATATCTATTTCATTTTAATCAATGATAGAGAAAGTAGATCACGCCAGTGGCTCTAAAGGTCATTTAACTTTAACTACTTATTACTATTAGGAAATTCGTGGGTTTTATTCCCACGTTGGTTAACAGAATTCAATTATCTGATATCGGAAGGCCACTGAATATTGCTTTTAACCAATTACACGATAAGCTATACTTCGGAAGCAAATGCGTTTATTCTAATTTCATTTATTTTTCAAGTTTCCAATGACAAACTACTGGAATCTCGACTTTTGTGTGATTGTTATGAACTTAGATGTGCGTTATAAAATATTTTGTGAGATATAATTCGATAGTCAGTGCAGTAGTCATCAGAAAAATCATTTAGATGATATAAAAAAGTTGAATATTCTAACAATCATCGATATTAAGGAAATCAAACTCGATTATTAATATCAGACAAATAATTTAAAGATGAGAAACCTTACAGATAATAATGTGTGATAAAAATTTTATTACTATTTAAAAGATTTTTCGATTATTATAAATTTAGAGTCATTATAGTTCAGATGTATCATGTTCTTTCGAGCTGAAGGTCTCAAGTTCGATTTCAGCCACTGTTAAAAAAGGGCGATGTAATGTCTACATATGTATCAAGGTGGTAGTTTGATAGTTTTCTGGGTTTCTGCCCTTGTAACATGTAAATATCGCTAACTGTCAGTGAAAAAATCTTCTTTTTAGGTAGAACGGGGATGATGTTTAAATGATTATCAATAGCAATAAAAATATCAATCGAATGTCAGTCATGACTTATCGTGGTATATTAGAAGGAGGGCTTCTTCGAAACGACAGAAATCAGATTTAGTCTTAGTCATCAAAGAAATAGTTGTCGCTAATGTAATTTCTGAATAAACATCTGTTGAAAAAGTGCTTGAAATTTACCTGGTTTCCTCCTTTGCAACAAATGATTATGACTATCTCTCGCCAAAAAGTTCTAAAAACGTGCTAAACAGACTTCAGCCTTTATTTATTATACTATCCTTTGTATATGATCACAAATATATTGCATGGTTATATCCACTAGGAATAGACGTTATCCTTCAAGTAATTATGAATATTGATTAAAGCAGTTTTAAAAACTATACCCTGTTTATTCCTTGCTCTATAGCCCATATATATATTTCTAGCATATCAAAATTTATTTTATATGAAAATTAAAAAATATAATGAAATCTGTGGAATTTATAGATAAAACCTTTTCATAGAATAAAAAATAAATACAGATATTTTTAACAATCATTTTATATCGTTTGCAATATTTTTAAAAGAAAATTCGAATTTTTTATCCGTGAAATCTGTTAAAAATGCATAACACATTTTGTCAAGAATGTAGTTGTTGCTAGTAATTTTGATAATGCTTATAAATTAATAATTAGGGCTTTGAAATAATGAGTTTGGTATGTATGATTTGTCTTATATAATAATTAATAACCCTTATTTATTAAAATAACTATTGTAGTAACAGTAAATAAGTCTTTCTGTTTGAAATATTTATGGAATAGAATGTAATATGCGTATAAATATAGAAATGTGAAATGTTTTTATTATTTAAACTTTGCGAACAGTGAAGAATTTTATTTCTTTCACTTATTTATTTATTATTTTCTTATTCCCTTATATAATATTGCTGCCCTAAATCTCTGATATTCTATATAGAAATAATATGAGTTTTGTTCTGTATTTTACTAGAATGGTGTTTGTATACTAGTATTTCAATCTGAATTATGACTAGCGAATCTGAACAATGTTGACACAGTTCGAGATTTGTGAAATCGTGAGGTAGAGTTCCGTTTTATGACAGACCTGATAAATGCGAATTTTGCTTACATGCTTATTCGCATTGAATTGATAAATGAATAAAATAGATGGAAAGACAATAAAATTGTTCAGGAATCATTTATTTAGAGCTTGTACCCCGGTTGCAATACAAGTTTTATAAAGCTCAAATTAGTACTCTGGATATTTCTCTCGTAGCGATTTCTCTTGAAAAGATAAAAAGAGTACGTGATAGCTAAATTAATTAATGCCCAGTGTTCAAATATAAATCCAATAATTCATTAAAAACTTATGATTATTGATTTAAGAAGCTAAATAGTAATACAAAATCTCTGAAAATTAAGAACTTGAATTCTAGGATTCTGACCTTTTGATTTTCAAGGATTGGGTTTTATTTCATTAAAAAAATGTATATAACAACTTACTGGTGAAATGCTCAGAAAATAATTGTGTGTCATAATCTCATTTAATCTTAATTCCGCACTATATAAGGAACTTTTTTTTAAATGAAAAATATATGAAACAGCTTTGCAAGTAATTACAATCAAAATGTATAATTCCATAAAATTAGTGACGTTAGTAAAGAGAAATATTTTAATATTTATTGATTAAAGGTGAAATGTGCTGTTCATCTTCATTTAGAAAGGATGCAATTACAATCAACATTTTCTCCTTTGAAAATATTCGTAATATAAGAAAATATGCACTTGCATAAAAAAAAGCATTAAAATGTAAATTTATTTCACTATTAAAAATCTTTTTTTAAAAAAAAAACTACAGAAACTATAGAAAAACGTTAGGACATATATACATAGCGATATATATACATAGGACATATATACATATATAATATTTTTCAAAATTGTTTTTGATGAATCTGATAGTGTTAATTATATTGTTAAATGTGGTTTTTAATAAAAATTAGTGTTCTTTTCAACTCTTTTTATTATTTTTTTTTCATGTGAATACATTTTCATTAGAAATTTCAGTTGGATATGTGAGTGTATGAGGTGTGCTACCAAAATATAATGTCCTAGATATCGAACTATGAGAAATTATCATATTGCGGAGATTTGATAACATATATATAATTCATTAAGTAAAGTAATACATTTCTGAATGTAAATAACTTTAGAAATATTTACTGTAGCAAATGGTTAAAACATTTCATCTTCTTAAACGATGTACCAGAGTTCAAATCCCTTTATTACAAATGATACTATTTAGGAGTTGATTCTGCTATATTTCTTCCGGTTTTGTCCTCATTTTCACTGAATTTTGATTTTAATAGAAAATTATTGATGATATAGTATCGTGCATTACCTAGAATATATCCACATCATTAGATTTGATGTGGATATAAACTAAAATTAAGTAGCCTGACATCCCCGTGGGGCCAAGAAATACAGTGCCCATATTTGTTTTCGTGACGGTAGGCCTGGAGTACGAAGCGTATGTCCCGGTTTGGTTGTCAGCTTAACGCGAAACCCCCAGTGTTTAGCTACTAAGCATACTTGGTACTCAGTTTTATCGACCAACTGAAGGGATGAAAGGCTGAGTTAGTGTCCAAATAACAGTATTAAATCTAATTTTTTAAATATTAATCCCAGAGACGGTTGGAAATGAAATGTCCAACATGAAAACTATTGGCGGCCACATTCGTCCAATTAAACGTGCCAGCTGTCCACTTAGCTCCCTACAGCGGTAAATAATGACTGCCAATAGCTTACACTTAATAATAACTTTTTAATTTATGATGTAAGATGAAAGTATATTCAACGTATAAAAATTTATGATTCATCTCTCTATTGGAATTTCAAAAACATCTGCTGGAAATATTATAAATTTAAAATTGTGTACATCAGGATCAACGTAAAGTCAAATTTAAAATCGCATTAATATTCGGGTGAATACAGAAAATGAACGAAAAATTCAGTTGCCAGTAAAGTATGACATAAACTTAAAAAATAAACACAACTTAACTTAAATTAATAGGCTATAGTCGGCTGTAATTTTGTAATCGTGATAAGTCGACTATGACAGTGACTGTTCTGTAAAAAGTAATAACAAAAGTTTAAGAAAGATTTATTTTCAACCCATCACATGAATTGATAAATATAAATGCAGCAAGATATTAGGGAGTGTGTTTTTCATTAATAAAAAGAGGATCTGTACAAGAGCGAATCTTACGTGGGCTCTAGAGAGGATCGATAATCTGAAGCTATTTTCATAATAGATAAGTGAAATCTTATCTCCTAGACACTTTAAAAAAACGTTTTCGCGTTTCAGGACAGTTACTATTTTTTATAGTGGTTTACATTTGTAATAATTAAAAAGACTTCATCTGAGAGTCCAAAGAATCACTTCAGAACGTAGATTGTGTTTAATCACGACAGATATATCGCAAATAGATGAAACAAAAATAGACTTTTAAAAATAGCCAATTCATCTAAAATTTTCCTGTGACAGGGTAGTATACTGTAGTCACTCTCATATTACTCAATAAGCAGTGCTGACATATCTCAAGTAGAATTTTTCAATTATTATGTGTCTGTTTTGACCTAAATTTTCTCTCATTGATTGGATCAAATTACGAAAGTTTATAAGGAAGGGAATATGTTTCGATGCATTTTTTTGCCTTCAAATTTCCAGCAACAGTTACCTGTTGCTGGTATATTTTATTAAGATATTTTCCATTCTATGATCAGGACTTTATCAGGCAAATAGCAATTGAGTATCTATTAAGAAAAAAAATTATTTCGGCTAAATTAAGTAGAGCATTTTTTAACTATGGTCATCGAATTTTTCTTTCTCATTTCGATTCTTAAAGCCAATTGATGTTTATAGCGATTTGGAGTCCAGTTTTAATTGGATCCTGATCGAATGCAGTATATTGTAGATCCTGATCGAATTAACACTTTATGTAAAAATGGATTTAGAGGTGCAATTACAATTTAAAATATCCAATTGGGTGGCTATTTTTCAAGCACTTCAATCAAACACCAAGACAATATAACTTCAGAAATTGCAATTATATTGTAGTAACACTGTCCAAATGTGCAATATATTAGTTTGGGGAAAAAGAAATCCATTATTTTTACGTGAACTTTTTGTAACTTCTTTCAGATTTGCTTTGTAAAAAGGTTTAAAACAGTTTTCACGTAGATTTTTAGGTCTTGTGCGAAGCTACGACTGCTGACATGTGGTCAAATTTGATAATTTTTGATATTTTATAGACATTCTCGACGATGTTGCATCCATGCGAGGAGCATCTTTAGTATCAAGAATACCCAAACGGAATCGTCGAAACCAAAATTGTACGTAACTGGTTATTACAGTCTTATATAGGACGATAAACACCTTTCACAATTTTAGCCACCTGGTTAGCATTTTCGCCATTATAAAAGAAAATCTAAAATGTATCTAATTTTCTGTTTGTAATCGTCTATTTTTAAAAGCTTGTACTCATAACTGAATTAATCAAACAAAAAACCGCAAGAGAATATTTTAGTGTCAAATGTCACCTTTCCAATGAGCATAAATTTGAAATTGTTTGATAGATACCTCACGAGATAGAGATCACTATAGACGTCTACCGAAAAAATAATGGATAACTTTTTCCCCAATCTAATATATTGTACTAACACTCTCCAAATGTGCAATATATAAAATTAAAATTGCATAGTTATAACAATCTAAGTTAATCAAATTTCCCATTTTGAACAGATTAGAAAAAAATGCGTTAATCTTTTTGAAATGGAGATCAAAATCATGGAACAATTTTTCCGTGGCAAAGAAAGCTATAAAAATCGTCAAACGACTGCTAGCTGAACTGACAAACGTACTTAACACCGACAAACAAAAAAGTGACTTTCTAGTTTTGTGAACTCGACCATGAGTTGCTCCAGACATCGTACCTATTAACATAACGATGTCTGGAGCTGCTTCAGGTCTCGCTGACAAAACTACCATTCCGCCAACACAGCAGAGAGAGAAATGTATCTATTCAAATCCTTTCGTGCATATTTATCAATATCATAGTTTGATGTGCATCGCTCTTCTCATGGGGGTTACTCGAACGTATCCTCAGAAGCTCGAACTCGCCTCTAGGTGTTCAGTGTCAAACACTTCTTTTTTCGTCTTATTTTTCGAACAGGGAATTCTCACAGCACCCAGCGAAGCGTGTCCGTGAGTGAACTAATTGATCCCTCGACTTTTTTTCGGAAAGGAAAAGAAGGATTGTGGGATGAATTTCGATCGAAAAGTTTCGCTTTTGCAAGAGAGGATGCTCCGATGCTCTTTGGAGAACCGCTATCTTTTGGAAATAAAGATAAAATTATGCTTGATAAATGTTGCCATTTTTAACGGTTGACAGTTTTCCCACACTGCCAAGAATATTGAATGAAATTGTGGGTTACTATTTTTTTAATGAGTGATTGTTACTAAAAATATAGTAACCCACAATTTCATTCATTATTCTTGGGCGTGTAAGTGAACTTGAATATAAGGCAACTATAAATATCATATTACTACAATATAGTTTAAATTAATAATCTGGCAGCACTTAAAATGAATTCTTCTAAAAACTATATTAATAATAAATGCTTAGCTACTATTTACACGCATTAATAAAAATATTTTAACCCAATAATTCCAAACTCCACAAACTGCCTTAAAATAAAATAATATTTTAAAAAATTTCAAATAATTAACTATATCCCTGAATCGAAAGTATTTATTACTGACATTTAGATTTTTTAAGCAGAAATCTGATATTGAGCACAAGTGATTATATCTTATTTTATTTCTTATTGTCTTAATAAAGGAAACAAATTCTATTTATGAGCACTTAAAATAATAAAGAACGTGAATATATGAATGAGTATTTTGATCAATCAGTATCCTAATTACTATTATTATTTAAAGAAATTTGCATGTCTAATTAATTATAATCCTTTCTCTGTCTTTTTATGCACTTAAAACCCACGAGTGATGTCATGGTCATTTTTATTATTACTTTAGGAAATCATTTCGAACATTTTCCCTAAATTTCGATTTAAAATTCCAGAATTGGAAGTATTACTAGTAATTCTAATATTTTTTTGCTCATTTTATTAAATATTATATTAGTTTAATTTATTTGTTCATTATAACACAAAACATATTATTTGGTATCTAGACAAGGCGGACATGAAAGATGTGGAAAGTTTTCCTTGACCCTATGTTGAGGTCAAGTATAATATCGTAAAAATTGACTAATGATAACCCGACAAAGATTTAAATGATTTAATTTTGCAATTATCTCTTTTAAATGATTTGCAATTATCTCTTCTTCTTTTTTTCAGAAATAATCATATGGAATTTTTGTTAACATTTTTTTTTATTTAACTAAATAATCATTCACATGAAATCCATTTAAATTTCATTATACTTTTCTGATAGAATTATATTCAACACAAATAACCAATTTTTATTTGAAATTTCTGTTTAATATTACAATTGTTATATAAACTTTTAAAAGAAATCACTTCTGCATTTAATTAGCAGCAGTATCCTTTAATTACCACTAAAACAAGAAACATTACTCACCTATGATTACTTATTATAAATTGTTTAAGCAATATTCATTTCCAATTTTTTTTTTTTTTTTTTTTTTTTTTAATAAACAGTGAGGAATTTTGTCTTTCCTTTAAACATAAATAATCCTGCTTCATTTTGAATTGCGATGTGAAGTTATGTTGAGTGCAACTTCCTCAAGTAATTTTCATAGAAAGCTTAAATGCATTAATCTGATTAAAAATATTTCAGATAATTAATCGTAAATTAAATTAAAATTTTAGTAATGAATACAAAACATGATGCTTTTTTTTATTAAATACAATCATTTATTTTTTGATCATTATATTTTTTAAAAACATTCTCAAAAATAACTTAAAAGATAAACTTTGCAAAAAGAAAATATACTCGATAGTTTCAAAGAAAGTATTTTACAATTTCAAAACTTTAATGTATTACAAAACAAATGAATCACTATTATTTCTCTTGCATTGAAGTTAATAATATTCATATTTTTAAGTAATTTTTGATCAACATAATATATTTATTAGGTTACATTGTTTTGTAGAATACAAATATATTTATTAAGTACAAAAATACACCTACAAAAATATGATTACGATTTATTAAACTATGGATGAGAGAATCTATAAAAACATGCATTTTTTGCTATTGATTTTTATGGTTATATAAATACATATAAAGTTCGTCTTGTTGCAATTTTTATTCGCGATATATTTGCTAATTTTCAAGTTCTTCAAATTTTTGTTTAAATTTTAAAAGTTTTAAAAATATTTACAATCATTAAAATAACATAAATAGTATTTTTAACATGTAATAAATTTAAATAATTATACTAGAGAGATTACTATTATTTAATTTAAAATTAATTAATTGAAACATTAAGGAAGAAATTAGTTAGAACTTTTCAAAAATTAAGGAAATTTAATAAAATTAACTTTTCTTTTATTAAATATAGATTTTTTAATTACATTTAATACAACAAAAAATATTTAAGTTATACTGAGGAAACTTATAAAAATGATTTTACACATTTAATTAAAATTTAACTAAATTAAATATATAAAGTCGTTCACTCAAATAATTAAGTAAAGTAAAAAGTTGTATATGGATATTGAACTTACTATTAAAATTAGAGAATTCCCCCTTTGGAATATACTTTCCCACTGTAACTAATCGATTATTTGTTTAACCATATTTGTTTGTGGGAAACTTCGAACAATCAGTTGAAACATTTAAATGATGACCCCCATCAATCATTCACAATCAATCACAAACATCCTTTACTTAAGGAAAAGAATAAACACAGATGTGTTTCCCAGGAATCACCTTGCAATTTGGAAGACACTTGTCACAAACAAAAGTTATGAAGAATAATCTGTTGATTTAAACAACCGAATCTCCAGTTCTAAGCATTTGTCAACAGGAAAAGGGAAATTACAAATACTTTTAACATATTTTCAGCATCCTCTTAAGAATTATAAACTGTTACAAATAAATTACAAAAGTGAAAAAAGGCATTAATTTCATTAGGTGATTTTTCAGTATTGTTCTTTTATAAACATATGTACAGACGATATCTGATGATTTATTCACACTTATGTGTGTTCCAAATGATATTTAAAGGCTAATTCTTGCATGTTATTTAATATATTTATCTATTTAACACAATTTAATTTACTTAATTTAATAGTGGAATAGGCATACAAAATGCAATAGATTCTAATTTTTTACAAACGACTTTACAGATTTTGATGGGGAAGTATTATATAAAAATTTGGACCTTAAATTTTAAGCGTGACATTACTTGTTTTAGTTAATTTTTCGAAGTTTGGTTCAATTTTTGCAATAAATTAATGGAAACTAAATTCTAGATTTTTGTACTTATTGTTTCAGATTTATAAGTACTTATTATTCTGGATTTATTAGTATTACCTTACAGAAAAAGTTTTAAATTACATTCGCAAATGTAGCCTAAAAATATATGCATACATATTTTAATACGTAAACATATCTAATTATCAAAAATTTTTTCGTTATTTTTGATATAAAAATCAATTTTCCAAACTTGATTTCTAAGTTCCAGTTATTTCACGAATCAATGAATTGAAATTTTAAAATTTAGAAGCAAAAGTCAAAAATAAAAAAAAACATATCTAAGTAGAGACAAAAGAAATATAATTCTTTAAAAATCAGGAAGATGCTTACTTAAAGAGAGAGAATCCTTCATCTTTTATACCCATAAAAATAAATCGTCTTTAAAATTAGGACCATGGTTTGCAAGTTTCCTTATAATTAAGGAAATGAACGCCATAGTCGAATTTCAGTTCAGTCGCAATTGTCGCTTCTTTAACAATGAAAAGGTGAAATGTGCGCAATCATTCGAAATTCGCCTTTTAAAAGGACTCGATCTTTCATCTTAATTATATCGCGAAACTTATTTGAAACTTTAATTAGTACACAATAAAGCGGGATTGAAATTAATCAAATGAGTTTTGTGGTTTGATACGCACTTAAATGTATTTTTGTTGTCAGAAATACAGATGAAATTTTTATTTGAGAATGTATAATTGCTAAAGATTTGTTATATTTGAGAAAATTAGTTACTACGTTATTTTATAAAAATTTTACTATTAGTTAGTAATATTCTTGTGTTTGATTTACTTCATCAAAATCTAGCTGAAAATAAAATTTCAATGTTCTTTATAAAAAATTTAATTTATACCAAAATTATTCCTAAGTTATTTTATTCTCAAAAGCAACCAATAAAATATTTCTATTTTTTGGGAAAAATATATAGTCTCTATTTCTTGACCATTTGTTCCTGACATCCATTAGTGAGCAAAGCAAGCTTTAGAATCAAGATAAAGCTTTCATTTTGTGTTGAGGTCATTTTTAATTATTGATACCAATGATAGTTAATTTATGATGATTTGGCTAAAGCTTTAACTCATGGCAAATTAAATGTAAAGAAGTAGTAATGTAAATAGCAAAATCTAAAAAGCTTCAGAGGAGATTCATGGATTGGAACTGAAAAGACTGTTTCACGTTTGCGAAACAAATATGGTTTATAGAAAGGTTAATGTGTGTTATTGTTGTTCAATCTGAATGTCATGTCTTTTCTCTTTTGTGTTCTATCCTTTTGCATATGTCTGTTTTTTTTCCCCTTTGTCTTCAAGGAAGTTGTTGTTGCATCCGCATGCTTCCCTTTACCTAACCCTGAGTTAAGCTCAACAAGATATAAAGAAGCAGCTGTGTAGGAGTCTTTTCATTTAGTGGCAGGGACCAAGCAGAAGATTTTTCCAATACAGGGCATAGCACCCCCAGAGGTATCATTTCACCTGGAGGACATTGTGACCACGACATATTTAACTCGCAATGGTCTTCCTTAACGAACGCGATGGATCTTTGGTTGCGTAGGGACTCGAACTCACTACCATCCGGTAATGAGATCGAACGCCCAACCACAACCAGGCCATCGTGGCCCTCTTCAAGTAAATAACAATTCAAATCATGTTATAATTTTCACTTTCAACATTAAATAATCAATTGAAAAGAAAAGCTTAATTAAAACAATTAAGAAGCAATTAAGTTTCCCATTAAGCATGGATCCCTGAATCCATTTTCATAAAAGGAAATCATGAGGGGATGCCTCATATGTATGCGTTAATTTCATTAATATGTTTTGTAAATAATATTATTCGCATTGAGGGGTAAAAAATACATTCTTAAAAATTTGTTTGCTTTTTTAAAATACACTTTAAATACATGAGAGAAGCACAATAGTAGCGCTTCGCTATCCCAAGGCACAGATTCGGAGTTCGATCCTAGGCTCGGCAAGGTCGACTCAGTCCGTCAGCCATCAGTGGATCGATAAAATTGAAAACCAGAATATCTTCAGAACAAAACACTGGGGTTTTAGTGTTAGGCTGACCACCTAATCTGGATATTTACTTCCCACCCCATTGCCCACTGGTCATTAAAACTGATATGAGCACAGTAAGCTCTGGCCTCTACTTGGCTGTCGTGCACTGAATCTAGTTTTTAGTTAAATGTATGAGAAAACGTATCGCTTTCTATTCATGTCTGAACATTAAAAATTTTGAATGAAATATATTATGTTATCCATTATTAATAGATATCGATTTTAAGAGAAAAAAAATCTTTCTTTCCCACCATATTCCAAAATACTTCGGCTTTTAAAATTGCCTGTTCTTTTTAAAATTTTGAGGTTCTTTTGAAAAGAAAACTTCCATTGTGCACGCAAGAAAACTCGTTTAACATGTCTGCAGCAAACTATCCTGCAAGCGATTTCGGCCGTCGAAATTCTCCGCACCTATCGAACTGAGAAACCGCAAAAATGGAGAAAAACTTGAGCAGACGAATATGAAACGAAACTTCGTGACGAAGCGCGCAGATGCCTTGTCAAAACCCTGAACTTCCAAAAACCATTGCTGTTGGCGACAAAGAGCTTCCATCACGCTACACTGATTACGACAAAGGATAACCTTGGTGATCACGTTTGCGCTTATCTACTCGGTTTTTATGTTTTTTGTTGTTTTTCCACCACATCTTCCTCTCGTTTTCACCCGCAAAAAGGAAAGGGACTATAAAAAGAATTAGTCTTATCTACATTTGTCCAATTTATTAGCTAGACTGGTCGGACACTGTCCAGTAATACTTTCCGCCTGGACTGATGGCACAATAACGCGAAAGAACGTCCGCCTCTCGCCAGATGTATCGGCGATTCCAATTTGTTTTGTTTTCTCTATTCTAGAGGTCGTGCGAACAAACTCCTAATAACCCACTCGGCAGCTTTTGTTCGTATGATTCAGAGACGCCACGGAAAAGTGATTTAAGACATTAACGCGCGCCACAGACGTCATTGAAATATTTGTTTATGGAATCAAAAGAAGTCTTTGCACTTTTAAGAGCGAATTGCGC
>JAPDSC010042523.1:0-12885 GCA_026290005.1 Latrodectus geometricus
ATCAAATTTCTGCTTGACTCAATGTGCAAGCATGCAAATATATTGTTACCGGAGATTGTTGATCTAAGAATTGATTTTTAAGGATTTGTGCTTCAAGTTTCTGAAAAATATTATCATTTGTTATAGTATAATATATTTGTCCAATAAATAGTATTTTTTTTTATGTGCATTTCTTTATGATGAAGCAATTTTTAAGTAGTGTAGTTTAATATTATTAGAAGGCTTTTACAATAGTATCCAATATCAGTAATATTGAATGCTGATTTTACAAATGAAATTTCTTTTTCATTTTTATCAAGATCAACCGCAACAGTTAATCGATGTTTGACACAGCTTCAATTGTATAAAGTAATTTGTTCTTTTCACATATACTGGTTTCTTTTTCCAAATGAATGTTAAGTAAATTTTTAATATTATATAAACAAAGAAAAACAAACTACTTTCTTAAATACTCAAGTTTAAATGCAAAAAAAAATAAGAATAAAATTTTTTCCTGGTTCTCTAGTAATGATCACAAAAAGAAATTTTTACATTAACAACTCTCATTCCTTTATTTACAATTCTTTCAGAAATTCCATATGCTAGAAATGTATTTTACTGAACAATGATTTAAACATCAAAATGTGAAAAATACTTTTAAATTCTTCCAAACAAACAAAATTATCTTTTAAAAAATAAATACTATTCACTAATATTAATTTATAACTTTGTTATGAGTTTTAAAGCAATTTGAAAAATTTTGAAGAACTGAAAATTTAAAATAATTTATTAGATTACATGCCTAGCTGGAAACCTTATTTTCTTTTCTCAAGAGTTACTTTAATAATTCTTAAAACTCCATTAATTCGATTCTATTTTTCGTTTGAAGCTTACATCAAGTCATAATAAAATTTTGAATCAATGATTTGTCTTAACAGAATAACACAATTATCAGCCAATGTAATTTTTTAATTACAGCATGGTAACTATTGAAACTAAAACTCTAAAATGCCTGAAGTCATTGATCCGAATTTTCAGTAAATGAGAATCAATTTCAAGTATTAATGCAAAATTTTGAAGAATATTTATTGAACAATAAAATTTTGGTCTGCTTTAAAAAAGTCTTAATTTCAGAAAAAAAAACTTAAAACTTAGCTAGAGGAAAAATTCAAATTTTTTTAGGAAACATTTAATACATAATTGCTAATCTAATAACAAAAAAATATTTAAGTGAAGTACATTTTTTTTTATACCAACTCATAATGAAGAACTTAAGCCCAGCACAATTTTTCTTTGAACTATACTTAAATAAACGAATTTCTTATACTTTAGGCAGGCCGCACATTGAGATGACAGCAGACACAGATAGCACGACGTCAGGCTGTTGAAACTGGTTCTCCCTGTGTTGCGCACGCTGCATTCATCGCGAGCGCGTAAGCGTCACTTAGCTAGTCTCCCGTTTGGGATTTGCTTTTTAATCGTTTGCGCATTGTATCGTATCTCTTTAAATGCGTAAATGGAAATATCTATTGTAAAACGAAATTTCTCGATTTTTTTTTTTAAATTTTTAATATAATTTTCCTTTTTATTATATATAATTTAAAAATTTTACGAAATTTAGATAAAATTCATTTGTAAAACATTTTTAATCGATAATTATTTGCTTTTGAAAAATATCTAATGAAATAAATTTCATATAAGTTTTTCTAAATTTTTTGTTTTAAATGGATAGATGTTTCCAAATAGTTTCTTAATTTAAAAGATGTTACAAATTAAAATAATCTTATTGTAAAATTTATTTAAATACAATATTAGAATTAAGATTATTCTATCCTTATGGATTTTAGAATTCATATTTTTTGTACATTAATATAATATTGTTCAAACTAATTTTTAACTAGCATGAACAGTTAAAAAATTTATCATTATTTATTTTACAATACTTTGTGTAATCTTTTTAATAATTTCCAATGAAATTCTTAATTATTTTTAGTTTTGTACTGATTCATATTGAAATATAAGGTTATATTACATAAATGTGCATTAATTTATACTTATGTAATATAACAAATTTTAAGTATCAAATAATTAATAATATGCAAACATTTATCAATATATTTTAAATAAATAACAAAATAATCCATTTTTGAATCCGTTAGCTAAAGAAACACAGGAAGAATATCCATTATGCATTCGGCAGAAATATTAGAAATTTATCAAATAGTTTTAGGACTACAGTGTGTTTGATGGTTATCTCTGGAATACTTTATAATCAAACTTTGTACAACTGCGACATTTTTTGGGCTATTATTTGATTAGTTATTGTTTGATTAATAGATTTTAATATATTTTCAGATTTTTAAAAGAAATTTTATATAATTTCGAGTAAAAGTATAAAGAGGATATTTTTTGCTCCTTTAACAAACTCATTATTCTCTGACTAGTATTTAATGTATATGATTTAGCTTAGAGTATTTAAAATTAACAAGTCACAGCAAATGATTATGATCTTATTCACAAAAAAGTATATCTTATTCACTAATTTCTTTTTAATTAATGTTTAATAAATGTTACATAAAAATCAAACTTAATTTCAGTTATACTTTCACACCAAACAATTAATTTATCACCTTATTTTGCTATTTTTTAGTTTAAAAAAAATTCCAATTTGTGTGTGTAGTCAGACACAATTTAAAAAAAAAATAGTATAAATTTAATGTTCTGTTAATCATATTACTATATTAATAAATTGGATAGAAAAAAATGTACCTTTGTTTTCAATAACAAGAACAGAGAATAAAATTCAATAGAAACCATTGAGTTTTGAAATAATAATCCCAAATTTTATATCTTGAATATTGAGATAATTTTATTTTTCAAATGTGAGACAAAATGAAATTATATTTTATGCTTACAATATAAAATTCATATTAATATCATTTTGTAATAAAGTGAGTTCTTTGGCATTCCCCACTCCAATTTTTTTTTCTAACTCTAAATATTTAATAAAAACTTTAACGATTTGATCACATAAGCTCTCAAGCAATCGCAAAAACACAAGATACACGCTCAGATGTATTGCGCATACGTGAGATCTTGCTGCCGTCGCTTCAGTATGTGGTACTTTTCGACGTCTCTTTCGTGCAGCAGCGCGATCGGGAAGCGATAGGTGCGCGTTGGAGACATGCTACCAAAGTGTGTGGCCTGCCTTCAGGTTATAATACGACACTGTTAATTTATTCAGTATTTTAAAATCTAAATTAAATTTTAGAATATGAGATACTTTTTATGTAACTTTATGAAATATTATTTGTAATGGGATGTTATCATTACCAGAAAGTATGATTAGATTAAAAAAAGGGGAAAAAAAAAGCAAAACACTAATTTCTGTAGGCAATTGTTATATTAAAAGTAACACTTAAAATGTATATAAATATTTAATAATAAATTATTTAAAAATATTGTTCAGCTTAATTTTATCATAAAACTGTTTCAGTTTTCAGGCAAAAAAAAATTTGAAGAATATTCACTGAACAATAAAATGAATTTTAAAAATTTTTTTCTTGAATTACTGTATATGCATTAAGCAATTGCCTATTAAAATTTTTTCAAGTTTTTCTATTCAAAAATATATACATTTACCGATATGATTACAATAACTTATGAGAAAATTTATTTTAATCAAATCACATATTGGTGTTATACTTGGAAAAACTAAATTTGGAACATGTGATTAATCCACACCTGCACTTAACTTTAGGTCAGAAATGTACTATATGTATTAATTAATTCATATATATGCTAGATGTGATATTTGTCCCACAAATTTATATATATATATATAAGACAATCTTTTTTAAAAAAAATTAGTGTGTTAATATGAGAAGCAGATAAAAGAGGAAAAATTTCTAATACTTTTGTAATAATTTTTATTATATTTCCAAATGAGAGTAAATCATATAACAAAAAAGTCGATTCTCTTTTGATCATAAAAGTGTGATATGATGATTTCACTATTCAATAATTATTTCTTGTGCATATTAAAAATCACCATTAAATTTGCAACAAGGTAAAAGAATATACCGAGAATTATTTACTCAATGAACAACAAATTGAACTTTTGGGACATTAACAAATCAAATTTTTCTCTTTTGACAACAGGATAAAAAGTGAATTGAAAATTGAACTTTTTCAAATTTAATCCAGATAAAAATAGCTAATAATACCAATAAAATTACACAATTATAAAATTAGATGAAATATTTATTGAATGCAAAATGATCGTGAACAGAAGATATTTCAGGAATGAGAAGTAATGCTGTTATTTTAAATTTGCAGGATCTTCTGTGTCATAAAGTTCTAATACTGATCCAAAACATTTGTCTCCATCAAAGAGAAGATAACTAGGTATTGTATCGCCCTGTTTAGAAATGCCCTAAAAAGACAAAAAGAATTTTTAATATATGAACTCATATAAATAATACTGAATAAATACAATATATTTTAAAACAATACTTTAATTATTTCATTTGAAAGGATTCCACCAAGTGCAGCACAAACTGGACTAAGTTCACCAAAGGCATTTCTAAATACAAAAATAGAAAAAAAGTTTACAAAATATGAAACATAGATGAATAACTTAATTGTAAGAAGTATTTAATTGAATAAGAAAATTTTCAAATTTTATATACACATCTGTAAAAATATTAAAAGAATATTTTAAGTTTTGATATCTTTACAATATATATTGATAAAGAAACTGAAACAATGATTTTTATTATGATTTCAAACATAAATTAACTGAATAATATAGAACTTAAACTACAATACAAAACAAGTTTTAAATTCCCCATATCTTCTTATTAAAACATATTTTTCATTTGAAATTAACACAAAAAATATAGTCAATTATGATCAAACTGATGTACTCAAGTGAAAATAATTCAGCATTGTATACATAAACAAAACAAAAAGTTTTTTTACTAAAAATTTTTAAATATGTGGTAAGTTAAATTACTATTAAACATTAAAATTAAAGTAGAAAAGAATGACTTTTTACACTTTAAAGAAAAATATTTTAACACACTTACAATCAAAATTTCTACAATATAGATTATTGGAATTAATTTCTTGAATAAAATTTTCTAATTATTTTTACATATTTCATCTTTCTAAGTATACATGGACTTGTTTAGAAGCTATTGGGGAGAGAAGATATCATTTGAATGAATTAGCCAGCATACTTCTTTAATGTATATCCCATAGAACATGAATGGGATGATTTAGTGTCATCTTATTGCACAATTACATCCTCTGGTGAATATGCAACAATTGAAACAGGTGCTTATTAAAGAACAGACACACTTCCCAAAAGAACTGTAGGACAATTTGGTGCTAAATATGGAAAGATAGTGTGAAGAGCCACTTGCAGTAATGGGTGGGTAGATCATATACTAAGGAATATCTGCTTACTGTTCTTCCTCTGAATCAATCATGTATAACGATGCAGTGAGTTTAATAAAGCTTTTTTTGTTTTGATTCCATATAGTACATGCATTGTCTTCATTTTAATCCCTTGCCTGCCGCGGGCGTATATATACGCCGCGCTAAGCCGATGCGTTAACTGCCCCTTGCGTATATATACGGATTTCGGAAATACGCTTTTCTGCAATACTCTGCCATTAGTAAAGCTTGACCCATGGTTTTGGAATGCAATAGAATGTCCTTGACATTGTTTAAAATATCTGTTGTGATGATGTTATTTCTATTTCAAACGTGCCTCTTTTTCCACCGATACACCGCATAACTCCGATTGATTGTGTGAAAACGGTGGCACTGGGGAACGAATCTCGTAAGTTTTCCTTGGCAGTTAAGGGGTTAACATATTTATATTTTCATCAAAATGTAGCCTGCTAATTTCAAATTTCATGTTTTAGATGATTTATAGTAAAGTTATGGCAAAAAAAGTTTTGCACCCCAGTGTGTGAGCGTGTGGTGTGTGTGTTTGCAGTGTGTGTGCGTGTGGTGCATCTCTATAGGTGTTAATGCTTACACCTATAGAGATGATATCCTGGATGCTTATGTGAACACTTATGATGGGGCAATGGGTGATGCTTTTATGCTACAGGATGATAATACACGATCACACAGGGTTTGCATCATGGATGCTCATCTTGAGCAGGAAATAATTGAGCACATGCTGTGGCTAGCTCAATTCCAGGACCTCAAAACAATCGAGCATGTATGGGACACTCTACAGCAATGTGCAGCTTCTCAACACCCTTCTTATGAGCCTAGCCACACTTTCAACTGCTTTGGGAGAACAATGGCTCACACTTCCTTCACAATAATCTTTTGCGTTATCATCATTTTTGTGATTTTTCCTTAATTTATGTGTGATAATATCAGAGTGCAATAAAAATACTAAAATACATTAATTTCAAAAGAATTTAATGCTTAAAAAAGTGAAGAAATAATGTGATGTGTTTTATTTTAACTTTAGATGATCAATTATTATTTGTAAGCATAATTGGTCATTGAGTATATATATATATATATATATATATATATATATATATATATATATATGAGCAAATATGTTTTAATAAGAAACAAGATAGATGATTGTTAGTATACAAAAGTACTCAAAATTAGAATTAAATAAGACACAGTACAGTAAATAATATATATATATATATATATTCTAAAAGAAAGACTGCATATACATAGAGGGGGCACTAAATTAATTGCATGTGCATCACAGTAAATAGAACTGTTGTAAAATTGTCAAGTTATAAATGTATATATGATAGTGAGTGTGTGCATATAAAAAAATGAATGAAATTAAACCAAAATTAAAATAAAATATGTTCATAAATACACAAACATTCACTGACTAAAAGAATTCTGCAAACATAATACTCACTAGTTTACACAAAATATCAAAAACAAAGTACTAAATGAATCAAAATTTTTACTTTTGCCTTACTTTTAATTTATACTATGAGTATATGTCATGTTATGAGAAGCCTTAAAAATCTAATTTTCCATTATTTGAAACAAAAATAATAGGAAATCTCAATCTCAAATTAAAGCATGCATCATCTTGCAGTAAACTGTGGAGAAGCAATTATTAACAACATCTTTGAATTTTAATATTATTAACAATTTTTCACTGAGTTACACACACTTTCAGTAAACTCTGCAAACTACAATGAGATATTTTTATTCTTTTTAAATGCATGTTAAAACTTTGTTTTCTTCCAAAAATTTATTTTTCAGAATTTTGCTTAGGTTGGTTGGTTTTAATGGCGAAAGGTCAAGCTACACAAGACATCAGATAGAAATTCTTTTCTTTAACCCATTAAAATGTGAAAATAAAATGTTTTGCTTAAATGATTTCCATATTTATAAAAATTAAAAACCTGTGATTAAAATACTTCTAAAATTAGATCAAATAGCTTTTAAAAATACAAAGAAATCGCGATGGGATGTGTTATCAACACACATATAAACTCCACAGCCAAACATGTCCCGCAGTTTTGTAGCCATTTATAGACAGGAATGTACATAGCATACTGACAGCGATGAAATGCATAAAGCTGTTGAAAAATAGAAAATAGAGTTGTGTCCAAATTTTTATTGTCTTCAAAGCCATTGAGTACTCTAACGCATTGATCATACTAAGGCGGATGTGTGAAAAAGTCTGTGGACTCAATCCGGACATTACATGGGTCAGAGGTCAGACTGCATATGGTTAAGAAAAGGTTGAATACTGACTGGTCTAGCATTATACAATCTCTTTAGAGTGCCATTTGGAATCATAGAATGTAAGAGATGAGATGTGAATATAAATTTTGAATAATAATTCACAGAGAGCTACATCTGCTGCAAGTCTAATGGTAATTGTAGGCAGATTGAACGGGTAATGTGAAATGATCCAGAGCATATCCTTAAACCTGAGTGGTGAACACTGTCCAATCTGCATAAGACAGGAGATTTAGCAAATCCATATGCAATGCTGTAGTCAAAGCGAGATAAAATTACCGACTGGTAAATCCGAAGGAATGATATGCAATCTGTACTCCAAGATGTATTTGAAAGCACCTTGAGAATATTGAGCAATCGTTGGCACTTCTTCTGCCAATGTAATACATGTGGAAGGAAAGTTAAAATTTTTGTTGAAAATCACCCCAAGAAATTTTATCTTATTGATCACAGGGATAGATCTATCGTTTATGTGAAGCACAGGATCATGATGAAATAGTTTTCTTGCAGAAATGAACACAACTCTTACTCGGAGACAGGGTAAGGCCATTATGTGCACATAAAGCAGTGAGATTATTTACAGCTGTTTGCAATTGTCTTTCTATTACATTCATGTTAGATCCTTGATATGAAATTTGCAAGTCCTCAATATATAAATTGCTATGAACAGAGAGTGATAATTGATGAAGCATGTTTCTGATAAAAAGGTTAAAAACGGTCATGCTTAAAATGCTACCTTGAGGGACACCCTCAGCTTGTGTAAAAGCATTGATAAGTGTAGTGCCAAAACGAACTCTGAAAAACAAGAAGGCTAAAAAATTCTGTATGAATATAGGAAGATTACCTTTAAAGCCAAGATGGTACATAGTACAGAGAATGTCATAATGCCAGGTACGATCATATGCTTTCTCAATATCAAAGAAGATTGCAACAAGATAATTTTTCCTTACAAAGTATTTCAAATGTAGAATTCTAGATCTATTATATTATCAATTGTGGATCGACCTTTTCAAAAGCCACTTTGATGAGGAGGGATCCAATTATTCTTCTCTAAGACCTAGGTGAGTCTAGCATTAACCATATGCTCATTTTGCAGAGACAACTCGTAAGAGCTATTGGACGATAACTCATTGGGCCAGAGGAGTCTTTGCCTGGTTTTAAAATAATAATAACTATTGATTCTGTCCATGCTGTGGGATAAGCATGTTCTGTCCAGGTTCTATTAAACAATAAAAGTATGTTTAATAATGAATCTGGACCTAAATGACAGAGCATTTGATAAGAGATTCCATCAGGTACGGGATTGATGTCATTTACCTAACATAAAGAAGCCTTCAATACTGACAATCCAAATGCACAATTGTATAGTAGATTACTTTGATCGGAAAATCTTAGAGGGGTCTGCTCAGCTATTCTTTTAGACCTTTGAAAAGTAGGGCTATATGAATCAGAGCTGGACACACTAACAAAGGTTTCTCCGATACATTGGCAATATCCACCATTGAGGAATGCATAGCAGCTCCAGTTTTAAAAACAGGAATGGAATAATCCTGATAAATAACATTGGCTGCTTTTACTTTCCTCCACAAGTGTTTGCTGGATGTGGAAGAGGTAATTAAAGACACATAACGAATTCAAGATTCTCTTTGACTCTGGCATCTTATACTATGAGCTTGAGCTTTGGCTTTTTTTAAAAGCAATAAGGTTCTCTGTAGTTGGTTATCTTCGGAAAATATTCCATTGCTTCCTTTGTTTATTATAAGATAGTTAAATTCTTTATTTCACCATGGTTTCATAAGCTTACGTGGAATAGAAAAACTTTAAATAATATCAACATCCGCAGCTTGGATTACTGTTTCAGCGACATATTTAATGGCATCCTCAATTGCATCAATCTTAACTCTTGTTTCCGTAATCATATACAAATGCGTGAAAATCAAATCCGTAATCATAGAAAAATGCGTGCTAATCGGCTCCGCTGTACCCGTAATTAGTCAAGAAAGTAAAATGTCCATGTAGGTTCATAGAAATTAGTCTTCTCATCGGTATTTAGCAGACAGAGAGAGAGAGTTATCAGAAATAAACTGCTCTATCTGATAATGGGGAGAATTCATATCATCACTATTTTACAAAGGACTATGGCTATTAAGACCACTGAGCAATAAAACTGGAGCTTGATCAACTAAATCATTTAGTTCTTCAGCTTGAATGATGTCATTTGGTGGTAAATAAAGGATACAGACTGTGATTAGACATGTGGTATAAATTTTGACAACCACAGCCTGCAGTGTAGTGCACAGCTGATGTGCTGTGCTAGGGTATCTGTCGGAAGTGAATATACAAACTCCACCACTTGCAGTGGCATTACCATCATAATCACATCTGTAGCATTGAAATCCACATAGTTTAGAGCCAATAGTGGGCTCCAAGAATGTTTACTAGAGAGCCACACATGTAGGATTCTAGTAGGAGATCAGAGATTTGACATCAACTCGAAAACTACAACAATTCCATGAAATAAAGGAAGTCATTAATGGAATATAAACTAACGGTTAGTTTATATTCCATTAATCACTGTTACTCAAAGTCATCTCAGATGAATCTTTAAAATTGAGATCATCATCTAATGGATGCAATTTAACAGTGTTTGCATCCAAAGCAAAAAGGGCTTTCTTTGAAGTTAAGGAAGACATTCGATGGCCTTCCTTGGAAAGTTTTAATTTCCTAATTTTCAAGGCTTTTGAGTTAGCAAACATTTTGGTAAAACCAGGTTCAAACCTGCTTATTTTCTTAACCTGTGTGGGCAAACTGAAGACCATGAACCTCCTTTGTTTGAGTGCTACATGACTGAGTGATTTTTTTAACTGGAGCTGCATAGCTACACCTGCTACTGGAGTCTGCGAAGTTATTAAGCGTGGAGCCTCTGGATATGATATATTATTTTAAATTTTAAGCGTGGTAATTTCTTTTTTCAGTGGCCAAACTGCACAATTTTGAGAGTACAAAGTGTGATCACCTTTGCAATTGACATACACAGGTAAGACTGTCATGGCCAACGTCAGAGCCATGAGCACAAGTGAGTTAACCTCTGCAAGCTATTTTAGAATGCCCAAAACGTTGACACTGGAAATATCTTAGGACTTGGGATGAAAGACCCAACAGAAACCTCATATAAGCAACTTTAATATATTGTGGCCAGTCTGGTGTCACGAAAGTCAAAATGAGATGCTTTGTGTTCAGGACAATGCAATCTCTCTTGATTGTAATTCAATTGACAGCATAGACTTTCTGGCTTTACAGGTTTTCTAATTTTTTCATCTATTGACCTTTGAAACAAGTCTTACGCAGATATCACACCCCATGAGAAATTTAAATTTCTGCAAGGTTCAACAATAACAGCAATGTCAGCTATTGTCTTTAAACTTTGCATCAGGATAAATTGCTTTTTGCATGCAGTTTCTATCAACAGAACAGCAAATCTAAGCTTTTAATGGGTTTCACTTCCTCAATATTCGAAGTAATACCCTTTACAATAAGAAAAGGAGAAACAGATTCAAAAGAACCTAAAATTTTTTTGACAATAAAAATTTTGCCTGACATATAATCATTTGTTGCTTCTGTGGGAGTAAGGATAGGGGATCAAACAAAATTTGGGGACTCGATGGCATTACCCACCACAGAGTCCTATAAGGAGATGGAAATCAATTGCACCAATGCTAGTTAGTTCCTATAGGCTCACAGTATATCCCTGAAAAAGTCTCCACCCTTAACGAGTCACCCAATAGATGTAATGATCGCTTGATCCATAAAGCCAATTGATGTGCTGAGGATTACAACTCACCTCCCGTTTACCTGAAGCAGAGACCAAAGTAATGTTGGCCTCCAGGGCCTCAATTACCAGGACCCTCTTTTCAAGGGACATGGTTCTCCACGCTTTGGCAAACATGTAAGTGATTTAGTTCCCAAGAGAAACTAATAGCAACAGAGCAGCGATAACTGCTTAACAAGTGCCTTCAACTTCATAAGAAGTAACCACAATGAGGGAGAAGATAAAGGGAAATTGAAAGAGAGAAGAGAAGAAAAGAAAGAAGAGGAATGATCACTGTGGTACCTTGGGATTGTGAGAACAGTGTTTACTTATAGAAAATAAACCGCCTGAGGAAAAATTTTGCTTAAAAATGAAAATGGTAAAACAAGGCAAAATACAAGAATGTTTATAATACATTAAGATTTTTTAAGAAAATAAGATGCTTTTCAGAATATAGATTGAATTTGCTATATCAGAATCTTTTCAGAATATAGATTGAATAAGCAATATTTTTTATTAATTTTTAAATTTTTCATTTATTTTTAAAAAATTTAAACAAAAAATGTTTGAAATAAATGAATTTATTAAAATGTTTTTCATTTAAAAATTTTTTTATAAAATAAATTTGTGAACAGTGATGCAATAATTTAATAAAATAAAAAAAGAAACTCAAACTCATTTTATGAATGCTTTCATCTATTAACAGATTTCATCAGCAAAAAAGTTTAATACATAAAAATAAATTGTTTGTTAAAATTTCACAAATTAAAGGAATTTTATAAGTTTGCTAAAAAAATTTTGAAATCAAAGTTTATATTATGAAAAGAAATGATGTATTAAAAATCAACAATGTTTTTAAGGGGACAAATTTGATTATTTTTTAAAAATAAAATTAACTGCTTTTTTAGAACAACTAAAGACAGTTAAGCCTAGTATTTTCATTATTTAATAACATATAAATAATAAGAATGCAGAAAAATCTCAGGCATTCTAAGTACAAAAATATCATAATTTGAAATCATCCATCCACATATGTATTTACCAAACCACTAATGTAATTTTACAATAGAAATTTATTCTTTGAAATGTTGAATCATTGGCATTTATACAATGTGAATGATCTCTAAAAAAAGAAAAATATTTTTCCTTTTCATACAGTTTCCTTATTTTATGAGCCCTTTATTGTATATTAAGTTTAATATAAAAATATATTTTATATTAATATTTTTAAAATAAAATCATATTTAAAATATACATATAAATTTAAATAAAAACAAGAATAAGTCAATTATTATATATATATATATATATATATATATATATATATATAT
>JAPDSC010042528.1:0-14002 GCA_026290005.1 Latrodectus geometricus
ATTTTTCTATATATCAAAATATACCTCGTCTGTAAAAAAATTATTATATAGCTTAATAAAGAGCACCTTTTTCCACAAAATTTAAGTTAGCTAGAGCACAAATGAGTCTAAATACAGATACAGGAAATCAGTTATTCATATCTTTCTCCAGGATCATTCTTTATCTCTTTTTTTCCATTCAAGTGTATTTGTTCTACTGATAACAGCACAGCCTAAGCTTTTTGTTTGTACAAGATTTAAACTTTACCTTTTATCTTTAGTATTATGCTTTCATTTGTTATTGTAAAGTGATAGTAGCTGACCGAAAACATTTTCTGAAGTAAATAAATAGTTATTTTAGCTTTAACTTTGCAATTTTTCCTAAAATATGATATTTAAATTTTTCAT
The DNA here is from genome assembly GCA_026290005.1 of Latrodectus geometricus. Classification (NCBI taxonomy): domain Eukaryota; kingdom Metazoa; phylum Arthropoda; class Arachnida; order Araneae; family Theridiidae; genus Latrodectus; species Latrodectus geometricus. The sequence goes on from JAPDSC010042528.1 coordinate 388, forward strand.
TCTGCGGAAACAATCTGAAGATTGAATATTTTAGTACGAGCTTTTAGCAGAGCTTTTTAAATACATATATCTATGTATATTTAATGCAGGATTTTTCTCAAGGAAAATTTATATTTGAACTTTTTATTGACAAAAATGTCATATCTTTAAACAAATCATCTTCCATAAAACAATAATATGTTTGAAGAGACAAGAATCTCTTAAAATCTCCCAAAATAGTTCAGTTAACCTTTTGAATTTGTTGTAGATTCTATATTTTTTTAATAGAGATTATTTTGAAAATATTTAGCACCCCAAATCGCAAAAATTGCAATTCTTATTTTTCCATTGTTATAAATTATTTTCAAAATTTATTTAATCGGTACACGTCTCAATGTTTCTTTCATTATAGATGAATTGTGTGTAAAGGTGAAATTGATTATTGCATATCTGGATTATCGAATAACTGCATTATCAGATAACTGGAAAAAGACGCGTGTCCTTATCAAGCATCTTTAAGAGATAGGTGAAAATTTTTAATAATCCAAGATGATATTAATCCAAAAATTTTTAATTATCCAAGATGATATAATATAAAAGAAATAAGCGTTGCATTGAAAAATCTTAAAGAAGATAAAATCAAAATTTTGTTTTGATTGTTATTTGATCATGATGGAGATAATTTAAATCGTAAAAGAATAAGAAATTTTGATGGTTTTGACTTTACATTAAAAGTAATAAATATCGAAATAAATTAAAAAATATATAGAATGCGTTTTGCTTGGTGAGCTTATTACTGCATCGAGAATTTTAAGTATTTTTTTCTATGATCTAAAGTGGAGCTCTCAGAAAGAATTATGTCTCTGTTATGTTATTTTGAACTCTTAGTTCAAAACACTTAAGGCGAGAATTTGGACGTTTCCGACACTGATGACTCAGAAACTGAAGTGGAGATCGAAATAAGTAGAAACGACTTTTCAATGCAATGCAATATATTTTTTTTATTTCTAATGGCGGGCACCCTTGAGCAAGTAAGTACATTAACCCATTTGTCTCAAAAAGACCGGAAACTGCTACTCATTTTATCGTTACCCGGTGGGCACCTGTGAACCAAGTCACGGAGGTACCAGTAGGATCGCCCACGCCACACCACCACATACCCGTTTATAGGGTGGGCCCAGTGGTGTTGTGCTAATTTTTTTTTACCGGAACGCGTATATATAATTATATAGACAGGGTCGATCGGGTAGGCGGCCGCTCTGTGCCGTCTCATGTCCCAAATTTAACGACGGGGGGGGGGGTGATTTCCCCCAATTTTCGCCTGTCGCCAGAATCAGCCCTGTATATAGCATAAAAAAGAAAGGAAACGAAAATCATTACGAAACCCATTTTGTGTATATGTATATGTTTATTACAATAATAGGAACGTTTAATAAAAATTAGTTAACAAATTATAAAATACGCACAGTAAATACTCAAACAATAGTCATAAATATTTTTAACAATACATGACACTTATGGTTTTTATAAAATATTCCAAATAGGATTATGTTCAGGATCTTGTGGTTGAATATTCCTTGGTTTGTTGTCATCCGCTGAATGATGAGACCTTAACCAAGTTTTTACATAATCATTTATAGCGAATCATCTATAGGAAGCGATAGGTGCGCGTTGGAGGCATGCTGCCTCAATGTGCGGCCTGCCTAACACTTTTTAATCGACACTTTGACTTAGGTAGCGTGCATAGAATATTTTGCTAACACTAGTACTTATTAATCTTATTACATTGTATTGGTTCGGTTCAAACCCTTGTTTATAATAATACATATAAAAATTCGTCAAAAATTAGAAAAAAAAAATCAGCAATTCTTTTTAAATTTTTTTCAATACGTCAGCCAATTCTCGTTATCGGAAATCATCTTTAGTTCCGGAACGCGTTCCTGTCCAAAAAGGAAGTACCGGAACGACGTTCCGGCTCGACAACACCACTGGGTGGGCCACATTCATCCATCATCTGAGGAAAGGACAAGAAACATAGAAAGAGAGATAAAGAGAAAGTACATTCATGCCTGAGCCGGGATTCAAACCCAGATCCTCCCTATCCGTAGTCAGTTACGCGAACCCCTAGACAGGTTGGGCGACCTGCAATGAAATATAAGTATAAAGAAAAGTACCATTGATTATTCTGAACAAAGCGATAATATTTGTGGAAATAATTTTTATGGAAATCTTGTTATTCCAAGTGTTAATATTAATTACGCACATATCGAAAGTATTATTTCTAAGTTTAATGCAGAATCGCATGAAAATATATATAACTGGATGGATCGTTCTGAGGACGTGTCAAAATTATTTAATTTGCTTGATAATTAGGACATGTCAAAATAATTTACAAAATTTGTTATGGCTAAAAGATCGTTGGGAGGAAATGCTTTTTTATTCGTTCGAACTTCGAACAGAACGACAAATTAATTCTTGGCAAAAATTGAGATGAGACTTAAATGGTGAATTTTTGTTTGAAATGTAAACTCAGTTAATTTACATGATCTTTTTCGAAAGAGAAAAATGCTTGATTCTGAATCTGTTCTAGGGTATTTTTGATGTTGTAAAAACTGTGCAAAGGTGGAAAAATTTTAGACTGATATAATACATCAAATTATGAATGGAATAAATGATAGACAGGAAAACAAAATTATTCTATAGGGATGTAAAAATTAAATTGAATTTATAAAGAAAAAGTTTATGAAGCAATAAAAATGATAAAAGTAAAAATTTTCAAAAACAAAGTATAATTTTAATGCTAAATTTAATACTTTTGATAAAAGGAATCAAAATATGAATATTGTAAATAAGAGTTAATTCTAAAAACGGAAGTGTTAATAAAATAAAGTATAATGATGGTTTTGGAAAAATGAAATACATGTGATTTTGATTATCCGAAAATTAAAATTTGTTTTAATTGTGGTGAAAAAAGAAACACATTTCTAAATTTTGTGAATATAAGCAGAAGGGTTTTAAATATTTTCGATATAATAATTTTGGACATATGACTTCGTTGTGCCCAGAAACAGATTCTAAACCTGAAGTAGCCTGAATGGATGTTAATGTAATATCAAAACTGAATAATATAGTAATGATAAATAATTTAAGTATTATTGCACTAATAGATGTAATAATTATTATTTTGAAAATATTATTATTTATTCTAAAAAGAAATCCAATACATTATAGAAAAGTTTTAATAATTTATAATCTTGAGGAAATCAATGAAAGAAAACAATAAAAAAATCGCAATGCAAAATGATTTTATTAGTTGCATACATTACAGAATGATTTAACACAAACATGCTTAGCAGTTAATAGCTGAAAAGAGCTCATTGAGTACAAGAATTGAAATTACAGATTTTCATACCTTAAACACACATTTATTTATTTTTGATTTCCTGAAATAGTTGAAAATACTTTAATACACTTAACAATTTTCGTAAAACATTTAAATGTTGGTTATAAAAATAAATTTAAATTATCTTCAATATTACAGGAAAAAATAATCTGTCGCAGCCAAGAAATATGCCATTTTTAATTAATTCAATAATGTGAGTTTCAAAGCTATATAGAAAATTCCTACATGTAATTTATAGAAGCATTATAGCAGTGAATATAGCACTATAGTAGCGTTCTTTCTAAGTCTTCTATTTGCAAGTTCCATCCAATTTCCCATGAAAGCTAAATGAGTTACTAAGTTTTAAGACAAGTTACTAATTTCTTTAAGCATACAGGAGGAACATAATAATTCGGACTCTTTTTTCCATAAAGCTCATGCAGTTACTTTGCTTGTCACATTGCTTTAAGTACAGTCCTTCGTAAAGCTTTCATTTCTAATCTTCAGAAACACAAAAATCACATTTTTTTTTTCAGTTTTTCTTTAAGAACAGAAAATAAAGTCTTTATCTCTTTAAATCGGAAGAAACGTTAAATCATTACTTCTTAAAATCTCTAAATCAGTGATTCTCAACTTTTTTTTTTTTTGTCACGACACACTTTTAATGATTTCAAAATTTGGCAGCACACAAAGAGAACGATAAGTTTAAAAATTGCTTACTTACTAATAATACACTGTGTTAATTAGTTTGTGATAGTAATTTTGAATGTAATATAATATGTTCTACCAAAGCAATACTTTTATTATTTTACTCGAAATGAAAATCATATTTTTTACTATACACGTTTCTAAAATTTGGAGGCACACAAAAGTGACGTGGCACTGTGGTTGAGACTCACTTTTCTAGTTATATTTTAATTAATGTTATTCAAAAGATATGAAATAAACTGTGATATGTATACAATAGTAGAAGAGATTCATTAAATGTTAAATAGTATACCATTGCGTCTGATGTTTTTATAAAATTTTACCTTCATTATATTAAATACTTTAATCAATACCATAAGAATATGATCAGTTGATGTTAAGTTTAAAAGTGTATTTATAAAGAAGTGGTAATTCTTATTCTATTTTCATTGAACAAAATGTTAATAGTAATTTTTTATGAATGACTCGTATAACACTGAATACAAACATAAATTATTTATATATGATAAGTTTCAATAATTTAAAACTGTCATAAATGCTTATTATATTCATTAAGTTATAGCAAATTATTATTATAATAAATTTTAGCTAAATATATTTCAAATATTTTTTTAACTTTTTCACACAGTATGTAAGTACTGAATGGAAATTTTAAACAATAATATATCGAATTGGTCAAAAATTTTATCTATGAAAATATATATAAAAAAAAAAATGAGATTACTTTTTATTTATTAACTGTTATAAATATTTGTTAAACATATAAGGAATAAATAATAAAAATTTATTTATTACATTATTAAAAATTTTTAAAAAATGATTTCAGATGTTAGATTCTTTAGGATAAATTTAAATGTTTTAAATAAGGAATTTCAGAAGTAACAAATATCTATACCTACAATTTATTAAATGGTAATTTACTATAAGAAGTATTTTTATATTTAAACTTACTATAAAAAGATGGAAAACAAGTTATTTTTTAAACAAGTTGCTACATAATTTATATATTTTTAGGAAAACAGGTAACGAATGTTGGTTAGTTTGAAGAAATTTCCGTGAAGTTACTGCATCTAGAAACCAACGGAATTTTCTTTTAGAAAAGAGTTCTAAAAAGGTAAACCACAAGTCATAGAATCTACCAACAAATATTTTATTTGTTGAAATACTTTTATGGTAAATAAAAATTATTTAGATATCAGGTGATTATATTTGTAGAAACATTTCCCATAAACATTGATATTTACAGTAGCTTTTATGATATGAATTGTTTTTAAGATAGTGTCTATGCCGTTATCAAAGAACATTTATTATTGACAGAGTAATATTTTACACTTGATTTGAAGCCAATATTAAAGCTTTAATTTTCCAGTTTTTCTACAGTTAACAAGTTGATAATTTTTCAATAAAAAACTTTTTTCGTTGTACTGGAGATGTTGGAAACTGGAAAAAAAGTGGGAATTTTATCTGCTCGGCTAGACCGAAATGGAAGATGTGAAGAATAAAATGTTAAAGCATTTAATAAAACGTAAAGAAGGTTGCCATCACAAATTTATCATATGGAATTTTTCTGAAGGAGCTCAAATTTCAAGCCTAAAGTCCTTTGATATGATTAGGAATTGAAAGAATTTTAGGTCTTAATTTATTGCTTATAGACTTAATTTATTGCTGTCAGAATATAAGAATATCGGTAACCGAAAATCTTTTCATTCACGATATATATTCAAATTTGGAACTTTTATTGTGGAATTTTTGACAAATATTTTGCTGACATTGTTGCTTCTTTAGAAGAAGAATTTACCAAATTAATTCTTTGCAGAATTTGAGAAATAAATTCTTTTATGATGAATTAAGTAACTTTTCCATCATCCATCATATACTTTTCAATATTGTCCCAACTAGTTCCAACAAAATAAGCAAGTTGCAGTAGGAAAATTCAAATCGAGTAATTTTTAACTGCTTATATGAAAAGTAATTTGAAGTAAGCTGAAAATTATCAGCAAACTTCTTTTATTATATCATTTCCCCTAATTTATTCCTCACTCCTCCTTAGATGAAAGGTTATCATTTTTCAAATTGATAATCAATTAGAGTAAATTGAAATTAATACTTAATGTTCTTCTTGACAAATGGCTCTTAAGCAGTTCATTAAATATACTGTGTGCAATAGCTTAGCATATATGAATTATTGCGCGAAAAGCAAGCAAGCGTAAAGGTGAATGAATGTATATTATATACATAATTTGATAGGAAAAAGTTTAATAACACTCATTATAAAAGAAAATAATTTTATTAGAATGGATTCGTGAATTAACCAGTGAAATAAGTATTACATGATGAACCAACGCATTGTTCATGAAAATGATTTTGCATTGGGATTTGAAAGCATCAACTTTGGCTTCTTGTTTATTTTGCTTGCTCAATATTAACACCAAATTTTGGCATTTATGTCTTAAAGCTTGAATAATCGATGTCATTAAATTCCAATCGTTAATTATTGTGAATATTGTAATTTATTATTCAGTGCTTACTTATAAGATACTTACTTATAACCACTATACTGAAAGCAAGCTATTGAAAAAATGCACTACTTAGTATTATTTTTCACAGCATTGCCGGTTATGTATAATGACAATATCTTTAATACTTAAAAAACATATTAATAGGGTCAATTAATGAAGTCTCTAGTAACAAGAACAATTAAAAACATTTTGATTGAATATTTGGCTGATGGTATTTATAAGTACTGTGTGCGTGATGGAAAGAGAGTGAAGTATGATTTAACTGAGGTACTTTAGTACAACCTTGAATAAATTATTTTCTCTTGAAATTTCATTGCCTAAATTAAGGAGAGTGGTTCATTTAAAAACGCTTAACTTTTTTTGAAATAAAAATATAATTTCGAATAATCATTAACAACTTACAAGGAATGGCTTGAAGCGATTGATTAAAGCAGAACTTTTGAAAGTGTCATCACTTAAAATTATTTAATGTAGATAGAAGTTCGATATGTGGTTCAAGAACATTTAAAAATTTCTTTCACGTGATTGAAAAAAATGCTTGTCTGATATTTTTGTCCACAAACATCGATGATACTGTACCATGAACAACAAAAGAATTTGTCGCTGTTTTACAGGGATGTCTGTTCACCTTAAGAATCTTCGTCAGTTCAAGTGATTTAAATTGCTATCATAATTGGCAAACGTCGTCATCAAACCGGAACTGCTAAGTTCTGCATGTGGTTCAGCTTCATTTTCCCGTACAAGTATAGGTACACCATGACTAGCAAGCTGATAAATGTCACAGCGAAAGAGAGCCAACCGACGTAAGCGAACATTTCGAAATTTCCATTCCACTTGCAGTCGCTCTCTGTCAGCTCTTCGTCTACCTTCTCAGCCTTCTTACTGGTTACAAGAATTGGATATTCCGTAAAGAGCGGGATGAATTGATTCCAAAAGGTCATTCTTTCTGACTCGTAGGAACGTGCTATGAAAGGCTGTAGGCCAAGAGCAGCAAAACAATCTTCCTCTTCAGTATACGGTGTCCACGTAAAGATATTTTCATCTTTTTCGTCATCGTTCGTTTCTGGAGTAGGATTCCTGAAACATTAAAATATATATATTATTCCCTTGTATCTTTACGAAATATAATTTCTTCAATAAATACAAAAAACACGTGTTCTTATTCTTATTCATATATGGGGAAACTGGACAACTTCTTCACCCTAAGACTAAAGCACCAAAGGTAGAAGTCTGACTCAGCTCCAATACCTGTAGACCTTACCTGGGCTTAGTGGAATGAATGGCCTTCACTTGCGAGGGTAACGAGATAGGTGTCATTACCCAAAATTACCCTTGGCCAAGGTGGGTGCTGGTGATGCCATTGATCCATCTGCACCTCTTACCTACTTGAAAATTTCTTCGAGAGCAAAGAACCAATTTAAAACCATATGGTTCACCCCCTCCAGTTCATCAATGATATAAAACAGTTGGTTTTCACTAGCGAAAAATTCAGGTGAAAAAGCGAAATGATTTTCCGAACAACATTCATATTGTGGATGATGAAGTTTAACCAATAGCCTGGTCACTCAAGAGTATATCCGATATCTACAGATAGTAATTAAAGATCAAAATTGAAGAAAATGTGTTCTTTTGTTTCTTCTATCAATAGTATAAAGACAGATGTTGGATTTTTAATTTGTGGTAGCGCATCATATCGGTGTGCTTATAGTTCCTTGTGGCTCATTAATCAATTTTAGAAGCTAGGTAGTTCTTGCAACTTTATGGGGTAAATGTTCCCTAAGATTATAGAAATGAAATGCTACAAATCTCCTCATTCAATATTCAGTTGGAATTTCGCTTCAAATTGTTCTATTATGACGCTTTTATACAGTACACATCTCTCATACACCAAATCATAAATGCTTATTTCTCAGATGGGTTATATCTTTCCCTTTTTTCCTAACATAATCAAAGTAAATACTTATTTAATTTCATCAATTTTCATATAGCAATTAATTTTATACAAATTTAATCGAAAAATGTCTGCTTTGCATAATCAGACTATCAAAAATTTGACACATGACCAATATTAGGAAGACCAATTCTACCGAGTCAAGTTGCTAAAATGAACACAATTTAATGAGCTTATTTATTCAATATTACATTTATGTGAAGCAAAATAATGACTCTAAATAATGTTTTGATTTAAATTATTCATATTGAATCACTTTATCACCCGAAAATAAGTTAAAGTTTTTTATGACATCGAGAAAATGGATCTTGTAGCCATTTTTTCACAGATAAATTGCGCTATAGCATAAAAAAAATAATAAATAATAGTCAAGTACATTATATATTGAATTTTTTTTAACAATTTAGTTCTAATAATAACATTGATAATTTGTTATGAAAGCTATAATTAATTTTAGAAAAAAGCACTTTAATAAGCTCGTATTGAGATAATATATCACATTAAATAAATAATCCTAACAATTTTATTATATATACTCATAACTTAAAAATCTTCAAATTATTATTATTTAGAATCCTTTTATTTTAAATACAGCATGCAAAAATATTTCTTTTGTTAGACTATACTTTAGGGTGCCTCTTTGATTCTCGCCACATTGTGATCGCGATTGATCGCCAAGCTGGGCAAAACCGAATCGTGTTCTGATTGGTTTAGATCCAGTCGAGGCACCGATTGGTTTATCATTTTTAGAATTTTGAAAATTCAATGGACGTTGCGTTGTTTTTGAATGTTCAACCATACCTGTTAGCACTGTAATCGACGCGAACAAGATTGGCGCCAAAAAAAATCGCCAAGTTTGCCAAAGGGTGCCCTAAAGTACACTTTAACCACTTCTTTTATTTAATTAACTTTTTCAGAGAAAAAAACACTAAAGATGAATGCACTAAAAATTATGAGAAATATATTGAAGAGCAGACCAGTTTGACTTACCCTGTTTTTGCAAAATCAGTCCATAGCTGAATCATTATGTCTGATACTTCCTTATCTTGTGGGAGACGTAGGGCGTTGCTTAAATTCATATGAGGAAATCCAAATATGTAATAAAGTTCACTCTCGTGATAAGATCCTACAAAAATATTTATAAAAATTCATTTGCCTTAAGCCATTTTTAAATGTTTATTTGGATGCATTGATTTGCTTGCGGATATCTATTGACAAAAATATTTTGATTTAAAAATAGAGAGGTGACATTATTAAAAAGGTTATGAGTTAATAAATATTTTTAAATGAAAGTTACTTTAGAAACTATAAAAATTATTTGTAGTATAAACGTTTTCTTGAAACTGAGACAGAATGTTTATGATTATCTTTCTTGCCGATAGATGGCATATGAGAGGTATTGGTATTTGATATGCAAAGTAGTTAGTGGTATATAAAACATTAAAAAGATCTGTTTGACGCTCAACGATTATTCTTAAGGTAGCTAACTAAACCAAGACCTACAGAGTTAGAAATGGATTCCACACGACTGCAAACATCCAAGCCTTATGTGGACTTAGAATCTACGAACGTTAACCATTCCGCTCTTGACTAAGCAAACATTCAAAAGGCAAACAGCCCAAACTCAATGATGTGGGATTCCAAATACTATTATAAGTTTATATAGTTAAGCCCCAATATCATGTTACAGAGTTGTAACATGATATTTACAAAATTATAAGCTTTTTTAGGAAAATTTTTTTTTAGATTTACCATAAATATTCTAATTTTTCTCTTCAATGGAAAATATTATGAAATGAATACACTATTATGATTGAGACAGATTTTTTTAATAGTTAAAGTAAATTTTTATTTACTTATTTCTTCATTTGGAGAAAGATTTCCGGATTTTCTCACATCTGAAATACATCATTATTTCAAGTGAGAAAATCTGGAATCGTTATCATTAAAATCAAGAAAACAATGAAAAATAGTAATATTAATAAAAATTAATTCTTGGGTTGATTATTTACAAGATACTTATATATAATGTTTTTTTAAGTTTTCAGTTTCAACTATGCATTAAATGTTTCAAAATTTCTACAAGCATATTTTAAGATTTATTTCAATATCGTACGGTCATTAGTTTGATTTAAACTCATAGCAGTTATTTCGTAATCAAATTTTAAAATAGGAAAGTAAAATATTCATAGTCTCAGGTTATTTTATAGATTTTAATTGCTTTTATTGTTCAATTTATTTATTTAAACATTGTTGAATATTACAAAATATCATTCTGTATTTGTTTTGAAGCAGATGAATGTTTTAAAAAACTTAAGAATGTAAATAAATATTAATACTAAAATTGAGGAAAAAGTATTATTAACATTCAGTAAATTAACTATATAATGATATGGCGTGATCAGCTTTGAAAGATTCAAAAATATTTAAAATTTAGTTAAAAAATTTAGATTCTTTATGTTTGTAATTGCTGGAGAAAATTATCTGAAATTGAATTAACAAAAATAATAATTTTGAATATTTTTTGAAATTTTTGGACAAGAATAATAAAACAATAAAAGGATATAACTTTAAGGAAACATTAAAAGTTTTTAATCGGAAAAGCCTCTAAATATTAAGACGCAATATGTTGCAGCAATTTATTAAAATAACACAAATGAAATTTCGAATCAAATATAAATATAATTACAGAAATATTTATGTTAAAGTATAAATATTTCAATAAAACTTTACTATAAATGTTAAAATTATTACTTGAATTATTAATATTTTATTAACAGGAGAACAATGGAAGACAGTTTGAGATTTAATTTAAGAAAAATTTCGTTGTTTAATCGTTGCATATGACTATTGGATAAACATCAAGTAGAAAATTATTTAGTTACAGTAATATTTCACAGTTACATCAACTGCTCTATTCCACGGCAGTTATTGATATAGCCAGAGGTATTTTGGGCACTTTTGGATCAATTTGATCCTACGACATGGGAAAAGACAACAAGATCTTATAGTTAGTATTTTTTTTTAACTTTTTTAATATTTATTTATCTCAAATTGTATTATATATAAATCAGGAGCAAATAAAATACATTAAATCAACAGAATTCCATTCTAATTTATATTAAAATGATTCTTTCATATGACTTAAATAAATTAAATTCTAATGACTTTCATAAGAGACGCATAGAACAATACGGCCTCCAAAATGCATTTTATTATTCCATAAGAACATAATTAGAATTCCTTAAAAAAAGTTATCGATAGCAAAATTTTCAAAAATTAGATCTGAAATTTCAAATTTTGCTCAACTTATGGAACTATATTTATTGCCAAATTATTAATTGCAATTTAGAATTGTTGAGTTGAGAATAAACGAAAATGAAAATAGCTTTCATTTCAAAAATTCCTTCAATGAAATATTGATGTTTGTTTTACTTAACGAAAATGCATTATTCGTGTCTTCATTTTTATTTAACAAGAGAAGGTGTTACTTTGTTATCTAACAATAAAACAGTAGCACAATTGTATCAAAGTAAACATAAATAAAAAATAACTTAACTTACTTTACACAAATTCGAATATTTTCTTCTTATTTCAAAACAAGGAAATTAAACAAAGTATTTAATAGTTGGTAAAATGAGAGAGTAAAAATATCCAAATATTTTTTATTGTTACTGTATTTCAGAAAAATTTAAAGAATGTAAAATTATTTTATTCGCTTTTGTATGAAATCACATTCTGACGTTCACTGGAACATAAAGAATATTATAATTTATATTTTATTATAAAAGAATTTTCTGTACCATATATAATACCTTTTAATGTTACAGAAAAATATACACGGGATCTTATGTTCTATTTATAGCTACATTTTAATCTAAATATAAAAAGAGAGTGAAACATTTTATTAAATAATTTAAATGACTTAAATTTATATGGTATTTCATTTTAAATCATTAGCAGAATTGCAAGTTGTGTACATATAATGTTATAATAATCATTGCTATTAAATTGCATACGTAGGCTCAGATTTACTATATGGTCGCTCTTGGAGCGATTTTCCAAAGTTGGCGATAAATAACATTTTCTGGCAACCCAACCAATTCTGTCCAATCACAGGGGAGGATTCCAACCATTGAAAAATGGGGGATTATGATAAAATGGGAACCGACCAATGAAAAATGGAATATTCTGTTTATTTTCAATTCTCGCTTGACCAGATTGGCGAAGTTGGTGAGATTTTTGGCAATTTTTTGAAAAAGATGCCAAGAGCGGCCGTACAGTAAATTTTTACCCATATTTAAAATAAATAGTTATAATATACACAGATGTAATAAATTCAAAAATAGAAAACATGGGTTAGATGAAGCAGCAAACACTGTTATCTGCGACTCACCTACCCATTTATTTTTCGCACCTACATATTTAGTGACGATGACGTCATCAGAGCTTGCATAATCAAATTCATACATGTAGACAGACACGTTAGGGTGGAGTGTCAGCAAATTCACAAGTTTCACAGATGGCGCTTTCAGATCAATATCACTTATAATCTGTAAATAAAAAACGTCCCAACCATTAATTACTTGCAATATAGGTACTAGTTAAGTTAGAAAAGCTGACAAAACTAATTTATTTCTCACTAGATGATAAAAGAAATAGTTTTTTAGTTAAAACTCTCTTAATATATTAATTAAAAAATAAGTTGCATCAGAAATAGTTAAAGATCATAAAATATATTAGGAATTCAGTTATAAATATATATTAGAAATAAATGGACCATCAGAGAAAAGCGAAATTTCTGAAGTCGTAATGTCATTGTTACGAGTCAAAAAGATTACTTAAAAATGCATTCTTTATTTTGATACCTTAAGTAAGTTTTCAGTGCATTATTTTTGAGTTGCATAAAGTTTTTACTGCAGTAGTTGTTCAATCTACTTTATAAACTGTGTGAAAAGAAATTTATTCCATTTGGTGAGTTTCATAAAGCATAAAATTTTCACTTCAGTACTTGTTCATTCTATTTTATAAACTGCGTGAAAAGAAAATTCCATTTGGTGAGTTGCATAAAATTTT
>JAPDSC010042528.1:14012-29882 GCA_026290005.1 Latrodectus geometricus
TACTTGTTCATTCTACTTTATAAACTGCGTGAAAAGGAAATTCCATTCGGTGAGTTGCATAAAGCTTTAAAGTTAACTTTAGTATTTGTTCAATCTACTTTATAAATTGCGTGAAAAGAAATTTATTAAAATCGGTGAATTCCATAACGTGTTCACTTCAGTATTTGTTCAATAAACTTTATAAACTTTGTGAAAAGGAATTTATTCTATTCTGTGTGTTTCTGATTGGTTCAAAACGAAAAGTAATTTAATTGTTCGGAACAATTTCAAAAGTATTTAATGTTCTCCGAGTGCATTCATTTTTTAGTTTCCGAAAGAAAACTGAAAATAAGTGTGTCGAAAACTAAAATATATTTTCAATCAGAAATCTTATTAGCTATAATATGATACAACAGAAATGTGCAATATATTGCTCAATATGTAATCACAGAAAGAATCAATCTCATCATATTACGTATGAGAAGACAAATAAATCACAAAGCAATGAAAACACCAAAATTATAATAAAATTTTGTAACAGATTTTACGCTTTTACTATATAATAAATAATTGAAACTGTTTTACTTTATTTAGTGAATTTAAAACGAAATATTTTCAGATTAAATCCAATGTGTAAATATTGGTATAAAAAATATGCATAACTGCTACATCAACCAAGAAATATATCTCGGAATGGCTAATGATACCTAAGAGTTGTACATAATAATCCCAAGAGCTTTTAATTAAAATGAGTAAAAAAATTACTGGAGATTTGATGAAGAACGTAAAATTAATTTTCTTTCGATAAAATTGATAACGGGCTTTGATTTAAATTATTTTTCCTTTATAAAATTGCGTAAAGTTATTGAAAGGGGTAAAATTAAATTTAAATTAATGTTCTATTATAATAAATAATTTAAATTGGAACTAAGTTTTTCCGTAATATCATAACCTTTTTTGACATGTAGTCAATTTAAAAGTAAGGAAGAATTGAATATGTGTGTATGCAAAATTGAGTTGGCTTCTTTTTGAAGTGCAGAAGTTGAGTAAGTTAGGTAGGTTGAGGTAAGTTTTTCTAAAAACTTTTCTTCAACGTTGAAAGGTAATTAAATATTTTTGACTTAAACATTTTATCGCACAATATAAGTGTGTGTCTGTGTGAGTAAAATACAAGTCAGCATAAACTATATGATCTGAAGTTTAATGAATAGGAGATATAGAAATCATTTAAATGACGAAAGTTTGGAGGAACATTTTATTGTTTTAGGTTACATTGGTTCTATAAAGCTGTTATGATATTTGTTCGAAATGATATTAAACAATATTCAAATAAATGTTATATTGATGAAATATCACATTTTGAGTTTAATTAACATTATCTCTTTTGAAAATACTAGTATATACATATATATTAAATTATAATGGTGTTGTCGTGTGCCAGCCAGGCTGGCAATATGGGGTGCGCTGCTCCACTTTTCCAACTGAATCGTATTTGGTGTGGAGTCTGATTCCTCAATACACACATGCCATAGGTACCCGTTTATAATGTAGGCAACCATTCACACACAAATAAAGGACAAAGACAAGAAAGAGAGGAAAGGTACATCCCTGCCCAAGCCGGGATACGAACCCAGAGCCTCCCCCTCCGTAGGCAGGTACGCTAACGACTAGATAGTTTGGGCTGCATTAAATTATAATCTTATGACTAAATATAATCAAGAAAAAAGAAACAACAATTTATCTTTTCATCCAAGTAAAAGATAATAATCGTAAACATTTGAATTTGATTATTTGTCATTATTGCTTCTAATGATTCTTTGGGAATACAAGCCCGCCCGTCTGGGACTGGGCAAATGAAGTCAGAAAGAGCATCTTCGGTTGAACAGAGCCTCTCAGGACGAGAGTGGAAGTAGGACTTTTGAATAAAAGATGGCAGCACCATCGGAATCTTTAGAGATAGGAAGCCAGAGAAGACCCAAGCCTCGGCTCCTAACTCCCTCAAAGGTATTAATTTGGAATGGGAACATGGAGGACATTGTCCCAGTTGCCACTAGTGAACACGATGAATCTTCTGGTAAGCAGAGATTCGAACTCACTACCTTCCGATAATGAGAACGACGCCCTAACCAACTAGGCCACCGTGTTCTTTAGAAGTTATTTTCAATTAAAATTTAAATTATCTTAAAAAAAAATTATAATTATTATCATTTAAAATTTAAAAAAAATTATATATACAAATTGTTTTCCAGTAACTATTGCATGCAACTTACCTTTCCTAAAGTTCGAATATCTGGTAAGACTGAAGTTGGATTCTCGTGATACATAAGGGTGCCATTACTCAATTTCTGCTGTTTCTGCCGTTTCTTTTTATGGCTGGAGGTCGTTCCGTGCCTATAGACATACTCGGTGTAGACAGCGTGGAGCAAAACATCAGCTGCTATGCCGGACATGAAGTCCTTCCTCACCAAGTGCAGAAGATACTTTCTCAGCAAATCCTTCGTGAAAGGAATGGATGATGGGTCTTTGTCTTGGTAAGCTAAATGGAAACAGACCTACGGCAATAAAAATTCTATCTATTTTTCAAAATTAGTATCAAATTGAATGATATAAAATTAAAAGAGAGTAAAAGGCTTTATAAGAAATGCGGGGCCAAATTTATTAAATAATAATAAATTACTTTTTTTTAATATAGTAGAGGTTAGAAGTAAATAATACTATTTGTTTCAAATTTATTGGTTTTATGGTTAATAAGGAAATTCACAAAATCGTATTTATTAGTAAGTAAATTCAAATTTTTATATTAATTGCGAAAAATAATTTATTTTTCTTTATACAAGTTTCGATTGAGTTAATTATTTCTAAGGAACATATTTATATAGAAAACAATTCATAAAGGGTATATAATAAAAACTAGCATTGTGGAAATTTAAAAACTCTCTCATAATTAATAGCTTCTTTAATCAGAATTTCAAATTTAATTCCATGATTAATGCAAGATTCCATTATAAGATTTAATCAATCACACCAATAAATATTCAAAATCTTGTTTAAAATATAAAGGCATTGTTGTTTCAAGTTATTGTGGTTACTTATAAGACTTGATGAAGCCAAGGACTGGCTAATGAAGTCAGAAAGAGCGTCTTCCGTTTTTGAACAGAGCCTATTCATTTCCCTTGAAACTTTGATCATTTGCATGTTCGATTAAGATGTTTTTTCATACCAAATTTCACATTACGATCGTAAAAGTCCTTCTTCATGAGTTGGCGCCTCGATATTTTTGATAAAGAATGTACATTGACTGAATTTAAACCTCAATAAAAACTCTTCCTTTTATACTGACATAAAGGCATGCTTCATTGTTAATTTTTTATAATACATGCTCCTTTGTTAATTTTTTATAATAATCCAGAATTAAAAACTAATAATTTTAAAATTATTCTCTTGTTCTGATTAAAATGTTGATCTTGACATATCAGTTTCTAAGAAATGAACTACAGTCGACATTTTTCCCGGATTTTACTTCTTTCTAAAGTGGTTTTGATCAAAAATCCTGATTTCAAAAACTAAAAAATTATCAGTTAAAATTTTATTTAGATACTATAAATTAATCTTTCTTACTTTTTCTCTGAACAGGTATTTTTTTTTTAAAAAAAGGAAATATAATCAGACATTTAAAAATTCATAACTCACGTTGAGGTTAGTTAAGATTATTGTCAAGTTTGGTTTCTATAGTCAATTTTTCACTTGGATTACATATAGAATTTTATATACATATAGAGCTCGTTATATTTTGCAAACAATTGTAAAAAAATTGTTTTCATATGGATTACTTGTCTAACTATTGCAAGCAAATTAAAATATGTTTTATTATGAAATTTCCCCATCTATTCTAGACTCTGAAAATATTTAGCAATGTTTTTGTAAATATCGCCATCATCTGCTGTATTTCCCAACATAAATGTGCGTAAAATATTGTTTATTAGTTTATTAGATTGAGTTATGTTGGTTACTAAATTTTTTCCTTTAATTAAACTGCGCTACAAAGGGATAAATATTTTTTGGGTAAGAGTTATTCCACTAACAGTCCACACCATTAAATTTTCTCATGTTATTTGTAAATCTTTAATCAAAATGTGTTATGTTTATATTGTTCAGTGCAAATGGAGATATTTAAAAGAAGCTAGTTTTTTTGTGTTTTTAAATAATTCACTATTAATCAATTATTTTTTTGTCAAAATGAACTTGTTACGAAAAGCAAAAATTAAGCAGTACATTTATTAAAAAAATCAAAGGCTATTATTTTAAATAGGCAGTTATTTAAAATGAACTAGTTATATTTTTTTTACAAAAAGTTATTTAAAATAGACTATTTATAACTATTTAGGACTAATGAAAATTTTTAATAATTCTTAGTTATTAACTACTAACACTTTGTCATCCATACTTCTAACTCATCTCTGGTTACTCCCACTATCACAGGTACCGAACCGAGGGACCCTTCACGTTGCAGCATCGTAGTCGGATGGTCTGGCAGAAATTCTCCATCCACGACAGGTGCAAACTGGAGCATCAGAGAATCTTCCAAGCTCTTCTAGAACAAAGGCGATAATGAAGTTAATGTATTTCATTTTTACTGTATTTTTTACGTTTTTAGTCATTAAAAAATTAAATATTCATACTGCTTTAAGCCACTGGTGGAAAATTAAAACTCAACACTAATGAAATTGATATTAAGATATAAAATTTGGATAATGCATTTAACAAGACGATTCAATTATCTCTAATGAGAGTCAGATAGATGGAGTCATTAAAATGTTCCTAGAGACATTTGGTCCAAGAGATTAATGTCCCTAGAGACATTTTAATGACTCTAATTTCGATATCATAAAATAAATTGCAAAATAAACGCATTTAAAACATGCAGTATTGAACCATTAACAATCGGTGTAAATGGAAGCATTCATCACATTTACGATACGATTACAATCATAGATATTGATATCAAGCTGTTTAACCTTTGAATCTGAATAGTCAAACTAGTAAATGGTTGCAAATGATGCTGGACTTAATATACATTAATGTTTATTCATGTTTTCTCTCAAAAAGATATCCAAGGATCTCAAAGTTCAGTGTTAATACTTTCTAGAACACAATGGATTAGAACGTTGTAAGGTGAAATAATGATATATTTTTGTAAAAGAAATCAAGAATAATTATTTTGAGCCATTGTACGACTACTATAGTAATAATGTCAATATAGCAACTATAGCTAGAAGTATCGTGGCCTCTTGCTAAAACTCCCTCTTTAGAGAGGAAAGCTTTGGGTTTTGTCTTAGTCATATTTGGACAACTGGAAATGGGTTTCTTTCCATGTGACATCTGAATAAGTCCCCCTGTCTATGAAAAATCATCGAAATAGAAGGCAGAGTTATCGGAGGTTGTTGTTAAATACCTGTGCAACAACCTTCGATAAGTTGACAGTTCATCACGTGATATCATTTGTGCAGATCAACTCTGGTTATGATGATGACGAAAGTTGTCTTATTATTACAAATAGTTGTAAAAAGCTTTTGATTCTGTCTTAATCACTTTTGGACAACTGAAATGGGTATTCGCGTTATTTAATACACACATTTAAAATGATATTCAATAATTTTTCTGTTTTCTCTCTCTTTCCATGTGACTTCCGAATAATTCCCCTTATCTATGAAAAATCATCGAAAAGGAAGGCAGAGTTATCGAAGGTTGTTGTTAAATACCTGTGCAAGAATCTTCGATAATTTGACAGTTCATCACGTGATGTCTCTTGCATAGGATAATTCTGGTACTAGGATGATGACAAAAGTATTCTTTTTATTACAAATGATTGGTTAAAATCAGCGTTGGAACTTTTAAATGAAACGAATTCTTAAATCAAGGCTATAAGACTGAGATAAATTTTAGGAAGAAATGCACATTTATTCAGGAAAGGTAATTAACAAAATTATTTCCAAGCAATTAAAATGACCTTAAATACTATTGACGCCATGCAGTTGTCAGTTAAGCAATATAATATTATTGTAAATCTCCTTTTTATGTCTATCAAGTACTTTTTTTAGAAGGATATTTCATATAGAGTGGACTTTAATTACATGCCGAATGAAAGTAACCGAAAATTTCAAGAACTCATTCAACAAATGTGCTTACTTCAAGTCAACATGGACTCTTGTGAATGACAATGCAATCTTCATCTAAAACTTGATTAGAAATTGAAGATCAACCTTCTTACCTTAATCAACTTACCACAATGTGTACATTATGTACATAGCTAAGGTATCGAGTAAAATTTTAATTGGAAATTTAAACATTTCGTCTTAATTTTATAGATAAAATAACCATCACAACAAATATAATACATGGCGTTCAACTTGACTAGTGGTTAACGTAACTGACTATAAATGGGGAGGACCTGGGTTCGAATCCCGGCTCGGGCATTGATGTACTTTCTCTTCCTATGTGTTTCTTGTCCTTTCCTCTGACGATGGATGAATGTGCCCCGTCCTATAAACGGGTTTGTGGTGGTGTGACGTGGGTAGGACTACTCGCCTCCGTGACTTGGTTCACATTGGGTAACGATAAATGAGTAGCAGTTTCCGGCCTTGTTGTAGCTAAAAAAGGGTTAATCACCGAAGTGCCCGCCATTGGAAAACAAACAAACAAACATAATATACCACCATTTAAATATTTTATTAATTTTTCATAAAAGGAATGTTATAGCTGGGGTATACCCTTATACATGGTAAAACAATAGGAAAATAGTTAAATGGTTTTACCATGTAGAAGATCATTAAAAGCCTTATTTCATGGATTGTGGCATAACATAAAATAGCCATTATTTGATTTATATCTGATACAAATAAAAGTATCGATATTGGTTTGAATGTAATATTTCCACGCATGCACTACAATGAAATCTAATACTCACAGCATCCTCACTCTTATGGACGATATCCTCCGGGCTTATTTTCCGCAAACATTCCAGTATAGCTGCACTATCTGTCACGTTGGTGCAATTCAGCTTCTTCGCCAGCCTTTCCACGTACATCCTGGGCTTTCTCTGTACAGCCCATTCACCAATTGGACTTCCACTCTGAGCTATTGCTTTCGAAAACAAGCCTCGGGACATGGGAGATATGAGATGCAATCCCACACATGCTCCTCCCGCACTGTTACCGAATATTGTAACTTCACTTGGATTCCCTCCGAATGATTCGATGTTGTCTCGAATCCACTTTAGAGCTAATATCTGGTCCAGAAGACCATAATTTCCTCTGGCGTTTTCGTCTTCTGTGCTTAAAAAACCTACAAAATAAAGTTTATAAACGTTTATATATTAACATCCCTTTTCAAAGAATATTTTGGAAACATTTTATATAGTGTAATCTTATATAAGGGTTACTCAAACTTTACGGACCACTTTGCTATAAAAAAGGAAAAACGCTTAATATTGGGAAGAACACCCCCGTAATAAACGCGGAACTTCGTTTATTTTTTTACATAACCACCACCTATATTTAAATATTTCTCCTTTCGGGTTATGAGCTTTAGAATTCTCTATTTTATAACTAATTCATTAAGCCAAGTAATCAGAGCATATTTCAGCTCTTCTTAATATTTATCGCTCAGAAACACTTTCAACTTATGTAAAAAGATGAATATTGCTAGAAGAAAGATCTAGACTATCAAAAGCTTCCCTTTCGAATTGGTCGTGAAATTCTTGTGTTACATCAACAATGTGACAGAGGTTATAAATTTTGAAAAAGCTCAATTTCTCCAGAAAACATTCCTGCCTCTCTGTTTTGGATGGATCGCCATAATTTTTTTATGGAGTATCACAAAGTACTCTTTTAAAGATTTGTTTCAGTTGTAGTACCTTTCGGCATGAAATTCAGCAAAATCTAGGTTCGCTAAGCTACAAGGCAGCAGAAGAATTAAACATACAAATTCTGAAGCTCTTGAAGAAGCAATCTTTGGAGCATAAGGTCCCAGGTTCGATAGCAACCACTGTTGAATAACGGGAGATGGATGTTGAGCATTGCAATATATTAAAAAACATCCCAAGTTTGTCAATAAGCGTTATATTAGGAAAAAGAAATCTATTTTGGCCAGGCATAGAACTCATTACTCTTCGAGAACGGGAACAACGACTGTTCCAACCAGACATCCTTTGAAAATTGAATTTTTCCCTAGTGATCTATTTAATTATTGATATAGATATTATAAGAAATTTGCAATGGATTACTTTTGTTTACTTTAACATTACTTACTTACTTACATTTGTAACAATTTAGATATAAGACATGTAATAACTTAGAAACATTGAGAATATTTTAA
This sequence comes from Latrodectus geometricus, assembly GCA_026290005.1. Taxonomy (NCBI): domain Eukaryota; kingdom Metazoa; phylum Arthropoda; class Arachnida; order Araneae; family Theridiidae; genus Latrodectus; species Latrodectus geometricus. The sequence goes on from JAPDSC010042528.1 coordinate 22,365, forward strand.
CTATTATATCTTGAGCAATGTAATTAATTGTCAACGTTTTATTATAGTGTGAATAATTATCAAACTCAAAAATCTTTCCTCGATTCTCAGCAAATTTTGAATAAGAAAATAGCACGATGTCATCCCAAAACATTACTATTAAGATATAATCTGTTTCCTTCACTGACATAGAGAACTGTAATCGAGACCATAACAATTTTTTTTATTGCAGAGTACGGTACAAAGATTGAATAAAATTGTTTGTTTTATCTTGGATTAGTTTAATTATTACTGTTTCTTGAAATCGTATATTCCATAGCTCAAAGCTGTAAAAGCTTCAGTCTTCATAAATTGTGAGCTTTATTCACGTGTCACATGGGTGGAAACTCAGAAAATTCCCGAGCACTCACCTCAAAAGACTTGCATGCATAAGTGTAATATTCATCTCCCGTTATTCATCAGTTGTTGAGATTGAACCTAATATCATCTATGTTAATATTAAAAAAGGACTGGTTGTTAAACGATCAACATAATGGCAGCTCAACGTGACCTTAATATTAGAACCACCCTTTTGAAAGTGGGATGTCTTATGTTCAATCCTAGCTAATGTTGAACAAGAGGGGGATGTCACTTTTCTGCTTTCGAAAGTTTAGGGGATTCTTAAGAATAGTTTCCTATTTTGTTATTTGTGAATATTACCAGTCACCTCTGAAATGTCTTTTTTAAAAAGCTGTATGTTTAAAAACACCCAACAATGATTTATATATATTAAACTATCCTTTACATAGTGTCAAAGTTTATGATAAGTGACAAATTCCAAATTCCTAAAATTAAATTATGAGCTGATTCCTCATAGACAACATCCGAAGATTAAGAGGAATTTCTCTTGTTTTCGCCTTTCATTGGTTATTGGAAAAACCTCTGACGCGCAGGTTATGGCTTTCCCTCTAAAGAATCCCCCGACAGTCCCTGCTTTATATTCATAAGAATTCCTGGACATTCTTTACCGACGTACATTTAATAAAGGCCAGACACACAGGCAGTCACGAGAGAAATTTTTCCTCCAAGCTCTATTCATTAAAGCGTTAATAGAAATTCCAACTCTCCAGGAATGCTTCCAGCTCATAAAGGATTTTGATGTGAACGGCAGGAGAAAGGATTTTGTTCTGGTTTAAGCTGAACTTCATTATGAATTTTCTCCCTTAGGATTTCGATGAATAGAAAACCGGCGTAATTTGGAATCATTAGCTCTGATTACAAGGTTTTGATTGGAAAATTTTCTCTCATTTGCTAGAGATAAATGGTAATGTACTTATTAAATGTTGGTTACATTTTTGTTACACTGTACAATAAATCATCGGAGATAAATTGTAACGTATTTTTGAATGGTTAACAGAATTACTGAAATATTTAATCGTACTTTATTTTTAAATCACATTAACTTTCATTCCAATTATTTAGACAGTAAAATATTCTTTGCAATTAAAATAAAAATATATGTATAAATTAAAAAAGACGTTTAAATCGTCCTTTCCGATTTAAACTAACCAAATTTATTTATTGCTTGCATAAACAATCAAATATTAATATTTAATGTGCTTCACATACTAGATGAAATAAATTTATCTTTACTTAATGATTAATAAGTATTTATTTTTTATAACGTTATCAAGAGAGACAAATCTCCAATAATATATAAAAAAACCCATCCCACTAAGATATTGGCCGAAATTTTCTTTTCAGCTGCTCACTGAAAAGCTAATCCCACTAATAAATTGACTTGTTTTTGATGGGTGGACAAAACTGTATATTCAACAATATTGGTGAAAACGATTATTTGTTTAACTCGCATACCAATTATAATTAAAATAAAGTGACGTACTCATGATCTCAACTGTAACGAAAGAAACAACCACTTTATGGTTAAAAATGTGAAAAATCCTTATGTGATACATTATTTGGCCAAAAGTATCCAAACAGCCAGTGGTATAGACTTATAGTGCTCTGAGGAACATATTAATATGATGTTGATCCCCCTTTTGCGTTGAGGACAGCATGTACAAGTCTGGGAAGATTTTCGTCGAGTTTTTAATAAGTGGCATAAGAAGTGACTTGCAGGTGTCCACCACAGCTGAATTGAGTGCTTGCCTGGAGGATGGACGATTTGGTCAGCTATTTAATCTGCGTTCTAGTTCGTCCCAAAAGTGTTCTATGGGATATTAATTAAAGGTCTGATAAGACCAGTCCAGTTTCTGAATAGCGAATTCGTCAAACCACATCTGTACCAACCACGATATGTGAATGGAGGATTTATTTTGCTGTAAGAGATATGAGCCTTCCTTAAAATATTGCAATAGAGTTGGGAATGTAGCATTGTCTAAAATGTTCCCATACTTCTCAGAGTTCATGTTTTCAATCACGGGAACTAACGGACCCAGCCCAAAACACGAGAAATACTTTCATATTATTAGAAAGTCGGAAAACTATTAGTCAGAGATAGTGTATATTCATTCCTTTTATTGTGATTGAGCTTTATTGAACATTATGATGAAAAATTAGGAAATATTTAAATATTCAGAACAAACATTGAAATGCCATAGACCTTGAGGGATAGATTTCCTCTAATAAAATATTTAAATATAAATTATTATTTCTCGAAGCTAATTCTTCAAATTAAAGTTTATAGGAATAAAATTTTACAAAAAGCGATGCTTCAACTATCATATATAGTAAATTGAAAAAGAAAAATTCTTTCCAAATACAATCTATAAGAAAATATGTACAGATATATCTCAGAAATAGGAGATAAATTTATATTTATTTTTTAGCTCATTCATTTTAAATAATATTGCTTTTGCTAATCAATTATATGGAAAACACTTAAATATACACATATTTTTCCATGCGATTTTTGCAGATCTGTACGTCAGACTTTATTTCGTAGTACAAAATAGCATTTTGAAGAAAAAAGAATAAATAATATCTTTAAAAATAGTAAATATTGTTCTTTTCATTTAAATTTTAATTTAATTATTACTCTAATAATGTAATTCTAAAAATATTAAATGAACAGACTAGTAACAAAAAAATAAAAAATTCAAATTTTCGAATCAACACTCTTAACATGAATTTATTGGAGTTCAGTGCAGAAAATTTCGCAATGGTCTCGTCCATAAGATTTAAAAATATTTAAGTTCGATTTCAAATCTTTAAATTTTAAAAGACAATTATAACAATCAATTAAGTTACAAATATGTAATAATTCTTAACATATCAACATAATGAAAAATAAGGGTAAATCATTATGCTTTTAATATTTTTCCAATAAATTAACCAGGATATTTTCTGTTTTCAATATCCAGTGCCATATTCTTGACACAGTAATGTAAGAATGTTTAGTTAAAATATATGAAATTGTTTTCTTAAGAACATATTGACATACCTAGAACACCGAGTCTGTAATTTACTGTGACAACAATTACATCTCCCGCCGAAGCCAGCCATTCTCCAGGGTAGAAACGACCACCGTTCGTTTTATAGGAGCCTCCGTGGATGAAAAACATTATGGGCAATATTTCAGAACCTGGGTTATTCTCCGGAAGAGCCTGCCATTGGAAAAAGAAAGGAAAAAGAAATCACTTTCCCTCCTTTTCTTTGCTTTCAGCATGATTTTAAATTAAAACAGAAAAATTCCTGTTCAAAACTGGCAACAAAAAGAGCAGACGATTATTTGTGAGCCAATTTTGGCTGTTCTAATTCAAGTAGGTTTTCGTTCTTACTTTTAATGGCACATAAAGATTGAGGTTGAGACAGTCTTCTCCTTGCAAGTAGTCCCAGAGTCCTAATCTTTTCAGAACTTTCTGACCATTCGACTCGATCACTATGTCCCAATGTGATCTCTGTTTGCTTTGAGAGCACAGGGCGCCAAAGGTTGTTGCGTTGAAGACACCTTCCCAAGCTGCTTTGGGCACGGGAGGCTGTTAAGAAACAAATAATGTGAATAACTGAAAACATATTAAACTCTTCAATCAAGGTTAAGAGTATTCCATATTATATATATCAAAGAGCATTTTCATTGGCATATACTTTAGCAGCATGCATCTATTACGTACTCATGCATATGTATATTAAAACCACGCTGGAAATATAAGTAACCGGTTACAAAGTTTAAATTCTGAGAGATGTTCTTATCTGTTGTTGTTGTTTCTAATCCTCCAGCTGTCTGACGATGTCAGGCAAGATCCAAAAGACAGCTAAGCCAAACATAGTCAAGGACAAGAAGGGGGGAAGAGTAAACGTCATTTCTTGAGAGCTTCAGGCAGTCAAGTATGTGCTCGGCAGAAGTCTACTGAGCATGACATCTGGAGCAAATGGCATAAATCTTACGATTCTCAACAAAAGTAAGATTTTTAATGTGGTCACTTGCTAACCTGTAAACTACTACTTATCTGTAAATGATTTTATATGCTTTAAACCACAGAAGAGATCCTTTAGTGTCGGTTTGACAAGGAATTAAAAATTAAGGTAATTTTACAGTGTTACGTCTCTGCAGTAAATGAAGTTCGAAGATTCTTTCATTCACAATTTTGGCGCTTTTTATTTGATATTAAAGAGGCTTTACAATTTTTTAATTGACTATTTCAATAATCTCGACTTAGGACTAGTAATTTTAACATTTTCAAATTGAATTTCAATGGCAGGTGATCAGCATACCGTCTTGGCTTGCAACGGTAAGTTACTATCTTATATCATGACATTTTTTATTTTACCATTATTTGGGGTGTTCCGAAGATAAGGGATGAAACAGATTATCTCTTCTGTCTGTCATTGGGTTTGTAGTAACTCATCACATCTTTTTTAAGAAACACTTCACAAAACACTTGAATTCGCGAAGTAAAATCTAAAATCGGGAATTAATACATCGATATATTTTTGGGAAATTAAGCTGAATTATCGATGTATCATATTTAATTGTAATTTTGTAATATAATTATATTGAAAAATAAGATTTTATATACTTATACAACTTTACATAACTTGAGTAAAAAATTTATAGATAAGTTATTAGCTATATCTTTCAATTATAAATTTGATTACTAAAATATTCACTTCTTTTAATAATCATGGAACATTTAAAATATCCCACGATTTAAAATTTCAACATTGTCAGTAAATTCCTTTTTTTGCTAAGTAAATGACAGAATTTATTCAGTAGAATTAAATTTTTTAGCATTAGTTTTGTTATTTAACTTGACATAATACAAATTATTATATTAAATGTATCAAATAAAATATATATTCGTAGTAGTTATATATTTAAAAAAAATTATTTATCACAGTTTCGGAAAGAAAGAACCCATCAGTGTAAGCACCACACTTGAGAAAAATGGCTAAAAAGTTTTAAAACTATTCACAAACTCCACATCAACATAAACGACGCATTAAATTAAATTGCAGGTGGCATCACAGTCGCTAAATCTTGAGCCCCATGTCTTATGAGATAGAGCATATCATAAATATAACCGAAACTTTATGCATTAAACATAAATATAACCGAAACTTAAGTAACTGATAAAATACGCTGAAAATATATTAAAACTCAAGTATGTATTCATATTTATTCTCTAAAAGAAGTCCATATGCATAATCTATATTATGTTATAAGGAATATAGCAGCAGATATTAAGTTGAATGAAAAAAGAAATTTAATACTTTTGTAAAAAGGAATTATTTCAAATTGTGCAACAAGTGAAATCCTCAAATCCGTTTCTTCGTTATCCGAATTAAAAAGATTTAGCAATTCTTGTTCTAAATTAGAATCTAAATTAGAACAGAAATAATGAGATTATGCAACAGAAAGATATATGCAACGAACAGAAATTAAAATCGATCTGTTCGTTGTATTATATCTTCCTTTTGTATAATCTCTTTATCTGAAGATATAATCTGCTTTTCTCAATACTGATATAATTGGCAAAGGTTTTCCTACTTTCTTGACGCATATAATTAATTATATAAACCATAGGAAAATAATTTTAAAATGTATATAAATGACGCTCCCTATATACCTAGTATAGAGTTGGGCTCTAACAGTTAGGAGGTAGCGGTTGGGTCTTTGTAATCTAAAAATAGGGACCAATCAGAAGACTCGAATACTTAATCCGTCACCGTTAATATATCATTTTACTTGGAAGACATTGCAACCACGACCTATTTAACGTCTCCAGCCACCTTTACTGAATATTATGGAACATTGGTTGGGTCGCGATTCAAATTCATTACCTTGTGATAAGACCGCGGAGACTGGTTGATAAGAGCATCGTTCTCATTATCGGAAGGTAGTGAGCTCGAATCCCAGATTAACCAAAGATCCGCCGTGTTTACTAAAGGTGACTGAGGCTCGTTAAATATATCGTGGTCACAGTGTCTTCCAATTGAAATGATATCTTGCGGGTCAAGAATTAGGAAGTCTTCTGCTTGACCCCTGCTTCTGGATTACGAAGACTCCCCTCCGGCTGCTCCCTCTAACAAGTAAGCCTATCTCAGGTCTAGATACAAGGAAGTATGCTGGAGTAACAAGTACCTTCTGATAGTGAGAACATTACCCTAATTAACTAGGCTACTGCAGCCTTTAAATACCTCGTTATTATAAAAGCATCACATCTAAAAATGTAATTTTCAAACTCGTAAAAGCAGTAGTGTTTTTTCCCCGGAAATTAGACTAATTATTTACATGCCTTGCCACCTACCCTGTCTAGTGGTCAGCATGCCTAATGGCGGATAAGGAGGTCCTGGGTTCGAATCATGGTTTGGGCATGGATGTACTCTCTTTTTTGTATCTCTCTTGTCTTTGTTCTTTCCTTGTATGAATGGAGTATGAATGGTTGCCTACCCTACAAACAGGGTACCTATGCCATGTGTTTACTGAAGAGTGGAACTTCACACCAAAAATTACGGTTCAGTTGAAAAAGTGGATCAGCGCACCCCATATTGCCGGCCTGGTTAAGACTCGGAAAAAAAAAAAACATGGATTGAAAATTAATTATTTACTAAATATTTTAAAATGTCATAAGCTTTCGAATTTTCATACGCATTGAAAAATTACAAATATCTAAGGACATTTCTTTAATCACATTAAAACAGATAAATATTCTTATTTTTAGTTATCGAATAATTTTTAAATGCAATAATTATTAAGTGAACTGACATTACATTCCTAATAACATTGAATTTTATTCTTAGTAGTTATTTATTTCTCAGCCACCCACACTGACCAGTGGTCAGCATGCCAGATTGCGGATGGGTAGATTTTGGGTCCGAATCCCTGTTCTGGCATGAATGTACTTTCTCTCTCTCCTGTCTTTGTTCTTTCCTTGTATGAATGCGCTGTGAATGGTTGCTTACCCTTTAAACGGGTGCCTATGGCATGTGTGGACTAAGGAAGTCGGACTCCAAGCCAAATTAAGGTTTAGTTGGAAAAGAAAAGCAGCGCATCCCATATTGCCAGCCTAACTGGCAAACTATACTAAACTGGATAAT
>JAPDSC010042532.1:0-15048 GCA_026290005.1 Latrodectus geometricus
TGTGTGTGTGTGTGTGTGTGTGTGTGTGTGTGTGTGTGTGTGTGTGTCATTTTACAACCAAATATAAATGGCATTATCAAATTGGCATTGTTGTTTTGTAGTATATGTTATGTTATTTTATTTTACATTCAAAATTATAAAAAATTACACAGTCTATTTTTGGTAAATAAAAAACACTTCTATACTTTCTTTCTTATATACTAATCCTTTTCTTTGTGTGCCGCCAAATTTTGATCGTTAAAAGTGTGTCATAATAAAAAATAAAAAAAAAAAAACATTGTTCTAGATATATGACAGGGAATTACAATTGGTTAACCAATATGTATTTACCAGGATTTATTTCCATATTTTTTAGAATGAATTCATAGAATTCCTATGTTGGAAATATAAACTGGACATTTACATAAAATTCAAATCAAATTAAATCTTTGAAAATCAACAATACTAACAATGTTGATTACAATAATTTTTCTCTTTCTAAATAATAAAAAAGATAAAATCTACTTAACAGTTAACATACTTGTCATGCGATGTTTTTTCCTTTACATTTAAAGGCTTCCCAATAATTATTTTATCTAACAAAAGATGACCTCTAGACGTCATATAAGCTTCCTATATATGTCATAATGTTTTTATCCAATTTAAATTTTCTTTTTTAGCTCCAAAACAAACAAAATTTAGTTCCAAAACAGCAACATAGCTATAGGAAATGCAAAAGTATCTCAAAACCCAAATGTAGTAAATACATAGACACATTTATATGGACCATGTTTTATTTCCTTCCCAATTTCCACCAGAATTCCACCATCTGAAATTACAAATTAGCTCTGAATTTACTTATGTTTTAAAAGCTAATCAGAAATACTTTATAGAGTATGCTTAATATAGTTCTATACTTCTTGTGCACTGGAAAAATGCTTTTAATGTTAGTATTATTAAGATTTAAAGCTGAGTTTCTAACACTATTTTCTGATCTATGTGTATGTGAGTAGTGGTCGTTAGTTTATTTTAATCCTTGTGCAACAAGATATATAAAGATTAAAACCAACTATATATCATTTCAAAATCATCACCATCAAAAATATGAAAGAAAGTTCTCTGCTGTGATCTGTTTCAATTAATTACTGAATTTGTAAATAAAAACACACCTGTGTATCAAATGTCTCATATAAAAATTTTTGGCAATACGGTTTTTTAAAAATAAAATTTGGCATAGTAATTTATCTGTCCTTTAATCAATTAAATTTCTTATAAAATTATTAGAGACTGAGCATTTATAATTTTAAAAATAAAATATTCAAAAATACCTAATTTTTCATAAATGTTATTTTTTACTACTTTTATATAACTGTTTTATATAAAATTTTTATTAAAATTTTCAAAAAAATCAAAATTTATAATAAATTTCTTAGAAATCTGAACACATTAATCCTAGTTTTAATTTTTATACATAAAAAATTTACGATTGGAATAAATATAAAACCTATATTATTTTCTAAAATATATATTTAAAAAAAAAATCTGATTTTGTAATATACTGATTAAAATCTAATTTAAAATTGTTACAGAAAATAATTTCTAATTTTTTTACGTTCTAAAATTCTAATTGATCATAAAAGCAAACATACACATAATTAAACAATTTGAAGTATAAATATTAATCAAAGATATAACAAAGACGTAAATATCAAAAGTATAACAATAATTTGAAATAGATAAATTATTCTCAATTACTCGAAGGGGCATAAGTTTAAATAAAATAATAATCAACTTTGATAATGTAGCAAAATAATTTTCAAGAGAAATCAAAATATTATTTATAACAGTTTTAAAATGTAAAATAGTTTTACAAAAATCCTCTTAAACATTCCAAAATAAATTGAATAAAAATGGGAGAATCTTAGAAACGAGGTTAAGCATTTTCATTTTAAAAAGATGGAAAACTGATGAATAAGAATATCATAATCTATAAATTAAAGTTGGAAAATTATATAAAATTATTCAATTTAATAAAAAAAAATTTCAAAAGATGATTTTTGAGTCTTAAAAATAGCGTACTTTAACCCAAATGCTAAATTTATTTCAAGCAAAAAAAATTAGCAGTTTTCAACTAATCCTTAAATAATTTTAAATCATATCAGCATAGAAAATACATTAAATAACTCACATTTAAAGTTAAGTACATTCTGACTCTGACTTTTTCAAAAAATTTTGCCTTGTTCTCTTTAAATCCATTGATTTATGTAAAATACATTATGCAAAATTTTATTGAAGATTGGCGAATAAGAAGCGTTTGCTGTACGATTTCCGATATTTTATTTCACTCTAATTGGTTAATAAATAAAAAAAATGTATAAACGTAAAATTATCGCAAACAAAAAGCATGAAATTAAGGATTTAAGAAAATTTATTGCAAATATCTTTTCATTCAAAGGATAGATGGCAGCACATGTTTTGAAACTATTTTCCTTATATAATATTTAATAAATTTATTTTAACTTTTTGTAATTATGTATACATAATAAAAGTTCTAATATGTATTTAACAAATTTATTTTAACTGTTTTATCAGTAATTAAAAAAAGGAAACAAAATAAAAAAAAAATTTATATAAAGTTTAATAAAAATTATTGCTATTTAGTCACAGGTTCTGTAGTGTAGTGGTTATCACGTTTGCTTTACACGCAAAAGGTCCCCAGTTCGATCCTGGGCAGAACCAAATATTTTGTATCTGACATATCACTTTTTAAAAAATTTGTATTGTTTTAATTATAAATTCAATTACTATTATTTCCATTTTTATTAGAAATATTTCATTTTAGCCAATTTTTAAATACTTTTTGACAGAGTTAGATTAAGAGTTTTAGGAAAATGATTTAAAACAGTACCTCGATAACAACAGTAATTAAAATAGTTATTCGATATTCACTATCACATAGATTACATACTTGTGATTAGCGATTTTGAGACTTCAAATAATTAAACTTCAATGCAGTTTTAAAAAAAGCATTTCGCTCGATTTTTCTATTTTCTTATAAATATCTCTACAAAAATGAAAAATCAAGGTTTAAAATTAAATCAACAATTTCAAAATTTGTATAAAAATTTTCAATCAAATAAAAAATAATTAAATATTTTGTAAAATTTATTTTATTCCTAATTTAAAATCATTTTATTTTTTATATTATTATTTTTTATATAAAATTGATCAACAAAATATTGCTTAAAAAATTACCGCAGCTAAGATTTAAAGGGTGTTATTTACAAATTTTTTTACATTATTTTTTAAAATTTAAAGACTAGTTGACCGAAAAGGAATGAATTTTAATTTTTTTATATTAAATTCTTAGATCAATTAAAGAAAAATATCAAAATAATTAGTTTAGAAGTGAAACAACCTAAGAGACCAATTCTAAATAATACAAAATGAAATTCTTAATTTGCGCGATTTTTAAGTTTTCCATCTTATAAAATTTGCATCTTCAAAAGTCAATCATAAATTGTGTACTCATATAATCATTTATAATTGTAATATATGGAGAAAGAAATATAATAGTTTAGGTAGATACTTTATGTTAAAGCAGACACTCATAGGTTCTGTAGTGTAGTGGTTATCACGTTTGCTTTACACGCAAAAGGTCCTCAGTTCGATCCTGAGCAGAACCAAAGAGTATAAAGTTTTTTTTTTACTATTCTTAAATGTATAAAAAAATTCCAATTTTATACATTTAAATCATTGAAAATTCTTCTGTTATTTACTATTTTTTTATTTTTCAAAGAAACATTACGTAATGTATTTTTAGTTTCATTATACTAATATGTTATACTCCAATGGAATGTAATAAACACTGATAATTTTGAGAAATTAATTTAAATGTATGTGCATAATTGAAAAATTATTTTAAATTTTCAGAAAAAATTTCCAAATTTTAAATTTAAATTGTGTAATTGTTTTTTTAAATCTAAAATTCCTTCTGAAATGAAATAAAATCTGATAGTATACTTTACGAATTTAAATGACATTAAATATATATCTAAAATTTTAATCTCTTCAAATTTTTTAAACATACTTTTCAAAATAAATCAACGTTTTGATCTATCATTCAGAGATTTTTAGATTCAACTCCAACCTCGGGAATGGACCTTAAAATTTAGATCTCAGTCAAGATATTTTGATGTACAAAAACAAACCATCCAATCAAGAGTATTTATTAGATATTTTTATGAATTATAATCTTATTAACTATAAATAAACACATTATTTTAAATTTATCATTCAATCTGATTTCGGTCATTTTAGCAAAATACAAGACCAAATATATTTCAACTAAATTTTCGATTTTCAGAATAATTTGAATTTGCATTAAGATTGTATTATCACATTTGAAATTACATAATAGGCTACCTACAAGAGTTCTTATAAAATATTCTTTGACTTTTCTTTGTATTCATAAGATGTACTTTTTGCAAATATTTTTGTTTAAATTTCATAAATGAAGTTCATTGTTTTAAAACACAGATTCTTTAACATCATTTTAGACATTTTATCGATGTGTAGTAAAAGAAAAACATTGATTTAGAAGATAGTGATAATTCCGGTTGTAAGAGTATGAATCTTAAATTCAATTATATTGTATTACTATCTCTGTTAATACAGTCATTTTATTCTAATCGTTTATACCCCTTTATATTTTACTTTGAAGACTTTGCCAAGGAGAGCGAGATTTGGCGAGATAACAAACTGTAAGCAAATCGGGTAACGTTTCGGAAATACTATCTGTTAAATTTTCTGTATTGAGATTTTTATTATTTAAATGATTATATTAAGCTACTTATTATTTTTAAGAATATAAATCGTCATCATAATGATAGTGCTCCTAGCTTCTATTACTTTAAGTGAATATAACTCAGATTATGTTGCGTCAGAGAGAATTTTATGTTAAGTAAGACTGGTTAGCCTATACTTGAGGGGCAAATTATTCTTAAAATTCAACTCAATATTGTTTGACGCAATTTATTTAATAGACGAATTGCATCTAAAACCAATTCCTTTGGTGTAGTTAATTATTTATGAAAGTAGAATCTTTATTCTAATTTGTCTTGTTGACTTTAGAAGGGTTTCAAAGAATTACTGTGTTTGTAATTAATTTAAATCATAATTAATGTTGATTAGAATTCCCGCTTAGACTATACATTAGATAGCTCCTTTGATTCTCGCCAAGTTGTGATTGCGATTGATCGCCAAGCTGGGCAAAACCGAATCGTATTCTGATTTGTTTGGATCCAATCGAGGCTCTGATTGGTTTATCATTTTTTGAAATTTCAAAATCCAACGCACGTTGCATTATTTTTGAATGTTTAACGGGTTTCGGTTTATTTTATTTATTTATTTTTTTAAGAGTTTTGAAAATCCAGCTGACGTTGAATTATTTTTGAAAGTTTATCTGAATTTATAGGATCTTATAAAATGTCCTCGGTAAGAAAACTAAATCTTAAGTTTCTGTACGATTTGAATAACAATGAAAAAAAAATCAGTGATTGGCTGGTGTATGAATGAAAAGGTTTAATTAGTAATCAGTATTAATGCCCAGTTTGTGCGAAAGATGTGTCTCTGGTCGAACGTAAAAATCGATCAGACGGCTTTGAATGGAACTGTCGTGTAAAAGGTTTAAAAAAATGCTCACCACATTAAACGATTTGGTGAAAATGTGCTTTAGGTCCCCTCCTTGGCGCGTTTTCAAAAACACCGATGCTATGGCGAAAATTCTACCGCTATTTCAAAGTGAAATTTAATTAGCGACTAATGAAAAGGCTAAAACAAACAAGTAATTACTGAGCATGCGCGAGAAAACACTTCAAATTCATGAGTTGGCGAAGTAGGGGACCTAAAGCGCAGATTAACCAACGATTTATTAGAAAGGGATCGTGGTTAGAAAAAGATGAATTTATGTGGCGATGGATGTACTCTGATTCTTCGCGAGATGAATTTAAAGATTACTTTACAGCTATAAAAGAATTTTGTGTATTTGAAAGTACGGATAATGAAGCTAAATAAAGTAAGTTAATTTTTTTTTCCTTTCTTTCTGTGCTTAATACTTTAATTTTTGTTTTGATTCAAAATGCATTTTATTTGATTTATTAAGTTTGCTTATATTGTCTTCCTTGCAATTTCATTATATTTTGCTCACCATACCAGTTAGCACTGTAACCGTCGCGAACAGGAATAGCATCAAAAAAATTGCCAACTTCGCCAAGGGGCACCTTAATGTATAGTTTTACCGAATTCCCTATAAAGTTACTTCTGATATGATGTAATTAAGTTTCACATCAAGAAATCTTGCAGTCTTTTTCCTTTCAAAATTGTTGACATAGTTGCTGTATAATCCATCACGCAAATTTTTGAATTTTTTTGTGATATGTTGCCAAGAACATGTAACAAATTGTTTTGCTTAAAAAGATTACACATTTGAATAACAAATTTGAACATGATAAGTAAATACTTTTAAAATTTTGAATTTTAAATAAGAACATTAATTTTAAAAAGTGTAAATATAAATTCTAAGAAAAATAAAACATTAAATCTAATGGAAATATTCACAAAAAAGTAAATATTAATTATAAAATACACTCACCGAAATCAAGTTTTTCAAAATAATTTTTAAAAAGAAATATCAAGGAGCATCGTTTTTGCAAATGTAAATGCAAGCTATTAAATACACTTTAAATAAATTAAAAGAAGTTTATTTTAATATAAGTAATAAAAAAAATGCCATACATTAACTTAAAAAAGGATATGTCGAGAGAATTTTAAATAATAAATCCATAATAAAAAAAAAGAATCATTAAAAATAACGAAAAAGATACTTTGAATTTAAGTATGCAAAAGGTTAAGAAACCTTTGGAACATACTAAAAAAGTTCAGAAAACTATCCTTGTAAAAATTCTTAATAAGATTTGAAAATGAAATACTTTAAATTTTTCTCAATTGTGTATATATGTTTCCCAAAATATAATTTTCTACCCAATTCTTATTATCCACCATTTATATGATATAATAAAAAAATCATGTTGCCAGATTAATAAGAAAATTTGGAAAGCAACCACCAGATTCATATATTTGCATGATGGATCAGCAAATTGTCTGTGAGCACGTGTTGTAATCATAAACTACGATTTGATATTGCTACTCCTTTATATATATTCCTTAAATTTTTCTCATTTCTGTGTTTCATAGATAGTAGATTATTTTTATTATCAATCTTATTTAAAATGAAGAAAATAATTATTTTTTCATTTATTTTTCAAACCACGTTTAATTTCTATTAGTGTGTGGATCACTCTCAAGGTTAAAATTGCTTTAGTAAAAAGTATTTTTTTTCCATGAGTGAACTGTTTAGCAATTTATCTATAAAAAATAACTATAATTGATGAAGGGTATAAATTTATTTTTAAATAATCATGATGTTATATGAATACATAGTTTATGTTCATATTTTTTAATACATTATTTTTATTGACATATTTTTCCATAATCTGCTACTGACTTGGTATGATTAAAGTGTTACTTAAGTACAAATTTTGAGGTACTGAAACTGTACAAATGCGAGAAAATATTTATGGTATAATTGATTAACACGATTCCTTATATTCATTGAATTCCAATTTTGTAACGTATTGACTTTTAATATAACGATTTTTATATTATGATTAATTTTATATTGTGTTAATTATTCCTTCTGACAAAAAGTTAGTGGTTTGGTTAGTTTCATTTTTAAAGCAAATTATTGTATTCAATTTTGCAGAATTTCCATGTGAAGGAGTAGATATGTGGCATGTCAAATCAAGTACAGACCTAAATGAAGTTTATGAAGTGAAAGAAAAATCAATATAGTGTATATTGCAATGAACAATTTATTGTGAATGCTTACATAACGCAATTTGTAAGTGCAATGACAATACTTACAATATAGTGGAATATGTCTAAACATACAAACTTGACAAGCCTGTTTGTTGTCCAATTTCTCCTGATTCTGAAGTTGGTGATTAACATGCATAGCAATAATGGATCTGTGTGAAATTGAATCACATATTCAGCAAGTCTCAAATCTAATAATTGACAATGCAATTATTAGAGTATTAAAATAAAGACTCAAATTTATTAGCACAGCTTGAAGCAGATGTGTAAGAATATACAACTAAAGAATGTACTGAATTAAATTTGTTGAAAGAATATTTGAGCATCATTTTTAAGTGATAAATCCACTCGCACAGATAAAAAAATTTTATTCCAACATAAATGAAAAATATAATAAATATGAAATCAATATAAAAAAGTGAACAAACAAAATACGATGAGGCAAATAGAATTGCATGCAATCTTTCATTAAAGCCATCAAGTACTAATATGGGATGTATAAAGTACATTTGTAACACGTGAAAGAAAGTAGCAACTATATGCACAATGACTTAAATGTTTTATTTAAGTATAAACTGCAATCCCTGTATTGTATTGTACTGCAAGACTCCTTATGTCTAGAAAGGACATTGGCAGGCATAATTTGAAAAAATAAATTAATTAAATTAATTGCTCAATTAATTCTGGTACGTACTCCAGTGTTGCTGATTGCATATGATGTAATGAGACAGTTTATATCACAGTTGTTTAACTAATAAAAATTAAGTTATTGAATTTGATTTTTTATTTTTTCTATAACGTTAAAATAACCAATTTAGTATTAAGTAGAATGATTTAAAATTCAGTTTGTTTCTCAAAATGTATAGAAATGTAAAAGAAGATTCAAGTACTTTAATGACTTATTCAATAATTATAAGTTACATAACTCCTGTGTCTTAAAATTCTTTATTGAATATAAGATCGATTTCCTTCATCTTACATTCACAGTTAAGAATTTTAATTTTTTTTTCTTTAAGTAGTTTGAATCATAAACATCTGCAATCAAAACCTGCTAAACGATTGTATTGAGAAATCAAAAAGAAAAACATATCAAAAATAATTCCTTAAAATATATTGCTTTTGAAGATATACAATTACTTTTTTGAAAAAAAAATTTTTTTTAGAAAAAGTGGGAAAAAAGCTTTATCACTTAAACTATTGCTAGGTATTTCTAATTTCTCATTTATGACATCATTCACTATGAGACAGTCTTTCACTAAAGACATTAAAATGTTTGTCAACACCACACTGTATAGGGCAGGTTGCTGACATTCTTATCAAGGGCCATTCACAATAACAAAATAAGTAGAAAAAAGATAATTATATGCTATAGTGAAAGGGCTGGAGCTCTTCGGAGCACAAGGTCTAGGGTTTAATCACAGCTACTGTTAAACAATGAGAGATGGATGCTACGTTTCTGACTTCATCATGCATGTCTCAAGGAGTTTTTTAGATTTCCTCCCTTGCAGCACATAAATATCTTCCATTATAAATGAAAAGTTCTCCAGGAAGGTAATTGCATGCTGCGGATGTTAAACTGTCTTACCACAGCCTTTTGACAATGGATTATCCATTGTGTAATGTCAAAATTACAGCATATGAGAATTCAAAGCATAACTCATAAACACAGATTGAACTTTTTGAATGACACTGTGTGTATGTGCTTAAATGTTTTCCAATATGATTTATAAACCTGGAAAACATCTTCTTTTTCTTGAGCTTGTCAGATATGTGGCACCTCTGCATTGTTGCATTTTGTACCATGCTCAAGCCCAATTTTTTCCTAGTTCCATTGTCTTGGGTCACCTACTTTGTTTATAAAGTCTGATAGGCCCTCAATGGAGTTTAGGTGTAACTCTTTAGGATATGGATTACCTAGAGTAGTGAATCTTGTAAGGGCAAGAGCATCACACTCATATAGGATATGATGAGCTGATTCTACCCCTGCGATGCATTTCCTACAAATTGGTTCCTGTTTAAAAAGCCCCATTGTATGAAGGTGTTTCTTGAAATGATAGTACCCAGTAATGAAGCCTACAATTGCTTGAGTCTACAATCTTAAGAGTCTAAGAATTTCAGATGCAATTTTCTGAGATGAGTTGAAAAACATACTTTTTGCATGTTTCTGTCCAGGAGAGTCACGCCAAACTTTGTTCATCTCCTGTTTTTCCCATTTTTGAATGGCCTTCCTTGTAGTCTTCATGTTGATCCCACAAAAGGGTTCCATTCCTATTGGATTGAAAGAGGATCCCTGTTTTGCAAGTTCATCAGACCGCTCTTTCATTACCTTCTATTCCTATATGCCCTGGCACCCAAATAAGAATAATTTTATTCCCATTTGCCAGTTCCTTAAGGAGATTTTTACATTCCATTACAATTTTTGATTTGACTTGGAATGAGTAAAGAGCCATCAATGCAGCTCGACTGTCACTGAAAATAAGAATACGCTTACCTTGGTAGCCCTTCTTTAAATTTATCTGCAGACAGTTGGTGATAGCAAGAACCTCTGCCTGAAAGACAGTGGCATGTCCCCCAAGCCCTTTATAAAGACTGAATCTTGGTGCCACGCCACAGACCCGCAGTCCTGAGAGGTTGCCTTTTTTTGATCCATCAGTAAACCAGATAAGTGGAAAACATCTAAGCAAGAGTATATTTGAATTTTTTTCTTGTAATTGGAGAATTTTAAATACAGTTGTTATGATTTCTGATAAGTATGTATAAGGTATCTTTAGTACTATTATCATATTTAAAAAGTTGGATAACTGTGATACACTTAATAGTATTTATATGCATTTTTCTGAACATTACATAGTTGATTTTGTGGTGAAAACTGGTTACTTTTAGTAAGTTTTTAATTTCCCAAGATTGTTGTAAAACTAAATATAAGTACTTAAGTTTATTAAATGGAGCTTAATAAAAAATTAATCTTCAACTAATAAATTTATCTACTTGTTTAAATAATTTGGCTTGGCTATCTAGATCTCCACTCACATTGATGTATATCAAATAAGATGTAATTTAAAAATATCAGAAAAGTTTTTAAACATCAAATAAACCAAACATGAGTCACTAGCCACAAAGGAATTGTAAAATATCTTTTATCATTATTCAAGAAACAAACCTATATTTAGGTATTTATAATCAAAAACAAGTTAAAGATTAAATTCATACTAAACATAATTATAATAAGTTAAAATAATTGAGAAATGTTTTATTTACAAATTTTAATTTAACTTATCCTTAAACATTGCTTTTTTATTAATTTTTTTTTCAATAAACTATTTAGGGGTGTCATGTTAAAAATCATCATAACTGAAAATTTCAGGTAGATATATTTATTGATCATTTCATGTAGATTAATTTGCATTATAAAAATTAGTGTTTTCAAAGGATATTGTAATTTTTTTCTTGATAAATAGTTTTCTTTGTACAACTATATTTTAAATTACTCAAAATTACATGCATAAATGTAAATAAGCAATGAGCAATCACACATAAGGACTTTTTCTTATGTTTTACTGCCCATTGCTAATTTATACATGAAATTAAATGCAGAATGCAATGTTAAAGAACTACTTGATGGGGAAAATATTTAACTTTGTTTAAGCATGGTAAAGATGGGGTTGGTTTTCTATTTTATAGAAACTTGGCTATTTTTAATTATGACATCAGTGCTTCAAGTTTGCAAATAATATTTAATTATATTGGCACAAACTCTCTCTCTCATAATTTTCTACATTTAACTACTTAACTCATTTGTTTATGTTTGACACAGAAAATTTACCGGCATATTTGCACATGCCCATGTCTCACATGCGGGCACTCTTATATCTCACATTATTTTATTTCTAATACCCAACTGAAATTCGTTCCGGTAAAAATAGATAGACAAGATTATAATGAAACTTATTTAACATATGGCATATGGATAATTTTTTTTTACCTGTTTTTCTGGAAACTTGAGCTATTAGAGGCAAATATTGTATGATCACTGGTATTAATATCCATAAGATTGAAAGAATTTTCAACTAAGGTCTTGATAATAAAGTCAACTTTCATTAAAATAGTTAAAAGGTTGTAGTTTAATACATCATTTTGAGTTATTTTTAAGACATGAGATAACCAATTAAAATCAACTCTTACTGTTTTATATCTACTGTATAACTTAACATTAATCATTTTCATTTATCATTTCATCTACTCGTATCTTTTCAAATAGATAGCTTAAGTTTTTTTCAGTGATCACAAATAAAAATTTAGCTGAATTCATAAAAGTTAATAAGTTTATATTTTCAATTTAGAACAAATGCAAAAAATAAATCAAACATTTATTATTCAGAGGTAAGTTTTTCATCAAGTATGCAGTTGTTTCTTAATAAGGCTTTAAAATAGAATTGTATTTGACTTCTTTTTTGTAAAATTTAAAGTAAAATATAAGTATATATATAAACATGTATGAACTTGTGATAATACTGATTTATTGGGCCTTAACAGGAGACAATCTTTAAATATTATAAACAAATTGACAATAGTAAAAAAAACTCAAGTTTTATAATAGTACAAAAAAATTTTGACACAATCATATAATTTACCATGTATTACATGAAGAATAGGATTTTCACTCCGAAGTTAATCATCATTAATTTATCAAAATGAATAAAATATCTATGTATACATTTAAAAGAAAGTTGATCAACTAATTATTTTTCCTTAAGTGAGTAAAAATACTCTTTTTTCAATTCAATCACAGAATTTTTCCCATATGTATTAATTATAACTATAACTTATATAATACTCTTTCTACACATGATATAAATAAACTCATTTAATTTATAAAATTCTTACACACAGATGCCTCTGCAAAACCTATTTTCAGTAGTCTAATTTAAGTTCGCCTGAAAATTCAAAAATTGCTTAGGGCAGTTAATGCTTTAAACAAATGTTTTAGGAGATTCATTGATATTATAATAGAAGTCTCTGGAAAAATATTAAATTATTTTATTAAAAAAAACCCAAAATAAAAGTTTGTATAACAGTGCAATTTATAAATAATATTCCCACTGATTTCAAAATTCCCATCTACTTTTAAACAATATTTATTTTTTTCATGGAAAAGCTTTCTATACCACTTGTTGATCAACTCATGGTTGAGTGAGCATCAAATGAACAACTTATTACTTTATACAAAATTTCATTTTATAAAAAAAAATATTTTAGAACATTTATTTTTTAAAATTGATAATTTTCTTAGAACTTAAATTATGCACTAATTAATTTATTGTGTGATGAAAAAACTTTAATGAAACATCACTATTATTTTATTTTTAGCTTTGTTACTTCATTAAATACTTAAAAAAAAAATTAATCAGGTTACTTATCCATCAAACTTTTTGCTGTACCATGAATCATTAGATAAAGTGCACAGGTTTTCCAAATCTTTTGTCAAGACAAAACTAATTTATCCTTAACTAATGTCTTAGAGAACTTAATTTTTTTTGGAACTAAAGTAAAAATGAGTGTTTTCATTGACAAATGCAATAGTAATTACTTTGTGGTTAGTACCTTAATTAAATACAAAAAATATAAAATTGATTAATTTGGTTGCTTTAGAAAAAATCATGAGAGAAATCTTGATTTTGGTAATTTTTTTATACATTCCTTACCATCATTTCATAATGATTACTTTTTATTGTTGCTATAACTAATTTTTTTTAAAAAAACAAAAGCATATTCAACTTTTTAAACCATTTAGTATGCAGACACACATCTTTTTCAAGTATTCACTACGAACAGCTTTTTTTCTAACAAGCAATGTCAAAAACAGATTTATTGGTTTCAGTGAATTTCAAAAGTAACATTTGAGTGTTACTTTTAATCCAAATCAAGGGAAGAAATAATATATAAGTTTCTATTTTTCAACTTAATAACAGCAGATGTAACTGTAAACCTAACCAATAGAAGAGAAAAATGTTTTCAGACTTCCAAGATGATATCACAACATGCCTAATTCAGTAGCATGTAAATGTGGGGAGAATGCTGAACTTTGCAATATCAGTTAAATTTCAGATAAGTTGGTCTTTTAACTGAATTATATTTTTACATTATTTACTAAAAGGAAATTTTGGAATTAATTAAAAAATTAAATTTTAGCTTTAAAAAAACAATAATCCTTTCCCAAGATAGAAATGTGAAATTCCTTATTATTCATGACTAATTTAGAACATAAATTTTTATACAGCAATTTTGAAATGCAAATACTTTAAAAAAAATTATATGCTTCAAAATAACTTAATGTCTTTTCTTTTTTAAATACAAGTTGTGGCATACATCAGAAATGGGAATATCATAAATAGGTGGTATACTACCAGGAATAGCTGGTTTAGGGTTCCTAGTAAATTCATCACAAACAGTATGAATAGATGATAAATCAGGAGTCATCATCAAATTAATCCCAGGATACAACAAAAGAGCAAAAATAAATATACAACAACATACAAACACAGGAATAGCTACAGCCCAATATTTTTGAGGCCAATATGTTAATCCTATGGCATGTAACCATGTTGTTGGAATGTAGGCCCATATTAAATATAATATTAAAAGTGTATAGCTTCCTATATAAAGCACAAATCCGTAAACACTTCTTGAAGATGTTGGAGCTGGAGAATGTTCACTCATTTTACCTACAAAAATATTTATATATATATATATATATATATATGTATAAAAAGAAAATTACTTGAAAAATGTACACATTTGTTACAGAGATTTAAATATCTTAAAATACAAAATTATTTTAAGGTATTCTAATATTTTTGCATAATATATGAATTAATATATTTAAATATAACATTAAATAACTCTATAATGGGACTTTTATTCAGTGGTATTAAGTATGAATGAAATGTTCAACAATAATTACTAACAGCTGTTAATAACAATATTTATAAGCAATAATTCAATTATTAATAATAGTAACAGTTAATAGTAACTAAAATTTATTATTTTATTGTTATTTATATGGTAAATTGTAAATAATATTCTATTAATATAAGATTTGAGTTAATTAACTAAAAATCACAACACATTTGTAAA
>JAPDSC010042539.1:553-11509 GCA_026290005.1 Latrodectus geometricus
TATATATATTATTCTAACTTTTCCATTTTTATCTTAAATTTTCTTTTTTATCAAAGAAAATATGTATATTACTGAATAAAATTTTGCACACTGATAAGTATATCAGCTCTATTTTTAATTAGAATATACGAGTATTAAAGACAGAAAATATGAATATAAAATCAAAAAATTAAAATATTTTTTGCAAGTATATCTGTACCTTTAACATGAATTTAGGAAGTTGAAATTATAATAAGAAATTTATAGATTTTAAATGAATGTACAATTTTTATTTGAATGTATCCATTCAATCATTGTATCTATGAAATTAGTTCAGTATTAAATGAAAACTGAAATTATTTCGTAGTTTATCTTTTACATTTAATAAAAATGTTCTGCTAGGATTGCTTCTCTTATAAATTTATGAAAAGTGAAAATAGTTAAAAAAAAATTACAAAAAAAGTATTTAATAAATGAATTATCAGTAATCCTTTAATCAAAATTTAAAATCTAGAAAAGAGAGTTTAATGTAATTTTTAATCAACTAATTATCCTTTTTTACAAATTTTAAACATAATTACTTTGGAATCTCTTCTTTCAGCGGAGACTGTGTGAAGTAAATTAATGGAAAATCGTAATACACTAATTTGCTTAAATGATATTTGTAGGCGGCAGAATTAATTTGAAATGAAACAATTTTATCTGAATTGTATACAAGAGTGCTTATTAATTTTCTACAGAAAGCAAGATAAATAAATTCAATAAATATTTTGAAGTGTTTTTGCATGCATTTAATGTAATAAGATAATATAAAGCAACTTATTTTTAATTGAATACATGAAATACGTTAGTTTATTTTTTTAAAAGGATAAATGTATCTTGTGATTAATTGCAAATCCTTGTTTCTTATTAAACGCAATCTTTTAATATTTGCATTGCGAATTTTCATCTGGAATGTAACTATTACAAAAAGAGCATGACCTTAACTTTTATAATTACAAATGTAAACCGACTATCATTTTTCTGGAAAAAGTTGCCACATTTTAGTAAGAATTAAATTTTATTTAAACATATATTTATTTAAGTTAAATGCTAAAATTGAAATGAAGATGCATTTTGATAACCATTAAAATATTATTCCTGATATTTGAAACACTTTTTTATATTTCTAAAAGGATTTAAATTTAAGTGATTATTTTAATATAAAGTATTTTAATAATAACTATTTAATAAAAATGACTAAATAAGCATTATAAATATTTAGAAATGAAGTAACAAATTAAAAGCTAAGCTGATGGGTTATTGTTTTTAATATAATGGCAAAACAATTTTTAATATGTTACAAAAATACGTAGAAGTATCTCATATTTATTACAATAAATGTCATAAAATATTCGAGATCATTTATGTTTCATCATATATGTTTTCATGAAAGCTTATGAATAATTGTTATGAAACGAATTATAAATTTTTAAAGAAGAAAATATAAAGCAATATTTACACAGAAAGTAAAGCGTGAGTATAGTTAAATAGAAATGTTGAGAAATTAAGACCAATGCTTTTAAAATTTTATATATTGTTTTTTCAAAATTGATCAATCTTAAAAAAACAAATTGCTTAATATTTCCAATTTTACAAAATATTATTTCAATTGGTTCTAAGAATCTGTTTTCACAAATTTCTTTCAAAACATTTATTTTTATAAACAATGGACTGATCTATTTTAAATGTGTTTAATTGAATTATTTATTTCAAAAATTACAAACGTTTTCAAAATTTACAAATGTTTTCAAAATTTACAAACGTTTTCAAAATTTACAAATGCTCAAAAATTGAAATTTCTTAAAAAGCTTGGTACCCAAAACAATTATTTTTTGATATTCTTAAATTTTATGTACATGCATATATTTAATTTACATACATATATAACTATGCATTTATTTCAATTTTTTCTTGAATCTTCAAAATATATATTTAAGAACTGATTCCCTTCAGACCTAATTTTTTTTTTACTTATATTTATACTACATGTTCTTTTGATCAATAGAAAAAAATTTTAATTGTCTACTTCAAATACCATTTAAGTGTCTTTTATGCAAAAATTTTATGCTTTCTTGCAAAAATAATTTTTTATTTTTATTTAAAGTGAGATGAATCAGAGTTTATCCTTAAAGTAATTTACTATGATAGAGGTGAGCACATTTTTAAAATATTGTTAAAGAAGATTCCTCTTCACACTGAAAATCATTAACACACAACGCATTTCAAACGTTACAGCTTTCAAACTTGTCATTAACGCATTTCAAACTCGTTCTTAGTTCTCATTCTCTTATTTTGAATTTCTAAAATCGAAATATACATAAATAGATTATATAAAATAATTTATTAACAGGTGGTTGTGTGTGTGTCAGTATATTTATAGTGAAATGAAAATATTTATAAATAATTTAAAAATATAGTGGATGTAATGAAGTTGAAAGGTAAATATTTGTTTTAGTAAAGTTTGTATTTGACTTTTAAACAAGAGCATTTTTTATAGTTTATTAAAGGAAGATTTTAGAAAAAAATTAAATGAATACAAATTTTTATTAAGTATACGAGTTATTTTATTAAATATAATTTAGATTTTGTTACAAATCCCAATCAACAGAATGAAGAATTAAAATGAAATGTATGAAAACTCTTAGATATAATTGATGTATAAGTGGCATTTTAAATAATAGTTTTCATAATATTAACATATAAATTCTTTCTAAGCCTATTGCAAGAGACAGGGAATATAAAATAATATAACATGTTTTCCTAGAAAATCTTACTTATGATTTTAGTACATGAAAGGAATTTTCCTAAAAAAAAAAAAAGAAAAAAAATTATAGAATGTTTTCAAATTCGTCTTAACATCGAAAGAACATTTTTTTTGTTTTCTTGACTTTTTTTTTCTGTATTTGTATATTTTCTGACGTTAATAAATATCAAAAGAATTTTAAATAACAAATCTAATCAAAGGCAGCTTTAAAAAGTAAGGAAGTAAAATGACTTTACAGAACTCTTATCGATTTTTTTTTCACTTAAGAAATATATTTATTTTCCAAAATTAAAAACAAAAACGTGACAACACGAATATCGCTTATCTCATAACAATTATTTTCCAAAATCATAAATTATTAAATTATGACTATGCAAATAAAGTTTATCATATTACAGGGTATATGTTTTTAATTATTTTGAACATTTTAATTTATATAAAATCAAACCAGTTAATACAAAATACATACTTTAAAGAAAATTATTGATTCTCATGTAACTTTGCATAGCTGTTTTCCATTTAAATAGCAAAAAATTAAAGATAGTAAAATAAAAATATTTCTCATTGTATATATTCATTGTATATATAATATATTGTATATATTCATACATATCATTGAACACATATTATTGAAAATGTTCTTTTTGTTATCAGTGATTTTTTGAACAATGCTTAACCTCTTCCAATGTATGTTAGAAAATTAAATAATATATAGTTAATTTAATAAACTAA
The DNA here is from genome assembly GCA_026290005.1 of Latrodectus geometricus. Lineage (NCBI taxonomy): Eukaryota > Metazoa > Arthropoda > Arachnida > Araneae > Theridiidae > Latrodectus > Latrodectus geometricus. The sequence goes on from JAPDSC010042539.1 coordinate 4,071, forward strand.
TAGGAAAATTCTGATAATGTTTGCACAAATAAAACAGTGATTTTTAAATTAATATATTTACACATTTGGATTTGAGGGGAAAGGTATTTGTAATACAAATGCAATATATAATCTCAAATCAAAGTGTGTAGATATAAACGATGATATTAATTTTTTTGAAAAAGCAAAGATTTAATATTCTGTTTAAAACAAAAATATAAAAAAGTCTATGAATTTAACTGAAATAACGGGAGCAGTTTAGGAATTTAAGGAAAACATAATTTATAAAAAAAATGCGATTAATTTTGTCAACAGTAAAATAAAAAGTTAAAGAACAATCAAAGAAAATCAATTAAAAAAAATATAATATTAAACGCTTAGAATAATAATTTTTAATCGATTTAACATTGTAGATAATGATGTTCCGGGAAAACTTATTATTATTTGTATCTTACATAAGAGCACACATTTAATGTATTCATGTAAAATGTATAAAGTGGAGAAAGAGAAATCATAATTTTATGTAAGTTCAGTATTTTATTGATGCTTGTCTTAAAGAATATTGTATTTAAAAATTAAAGAATTTATTTTAGTTTTATAAAATTTTAGTTTTTGTGTTTGTCGATTTGATTATACTACATTTAACTATCTCATTAAAATATTAATGTGCATTCAATTTTAATTTCATATAGGTGATTGGTAAGTCATATTTACATCCTTGATTATAAATAAAATTTTACAAGTGAAATAAAAAAATATAAATAACAATAATATTTATGTATTTTTCCCCAAAAAAGTTAACTTTTATTTTTTTTTCTGTCCATAAACAATATTTATATATATATATATAAATTTATATATATATTATATATACCAATAAGTATACCAATAAGTTTTACCAATAAGTACAGCTAGAGAAACTAACTTTATTCAAAACCAATAGTTGGTAGAGCCTCCACTAGGGGCAATTATAGCTTGAACCTTCAGTGGCATACTTTCCACAAGCCTTTGTATTACCGCTAATGGTATTGTCTTCCACTCGGCTTGGAGTAGATATACAAGTTCCTTCACCGATTTTGGATCGTTGGTGCACCCTTTAATTCGACTATCCAACTCGTCCCAGTGTTTCTCGATAGGGTTCCAGCCTGGGCAGGCAAGTCCATTCGATGGAACTGCATACCATACCAAGTTTTGGTTAACCTCGAACCATGACGACTCGTATTGTTATCCTGAAAGTAATAAAGGTCCAACCTATAAAACTTCGACAACGTAGGAAGCATATTGTCATCCAAAAGGGTGCAGTAGGCATCGACAGTGAGCTTACCCTGAACGGGGACAAAGGGTCCCTGTCCTCACCAGGAGAAACACACCCAGACCATAATTCCACCTTCATCGAACTTGACTGTTGGCACAATGCATTCTGACAAGACGTTCTACAGACAGACGCAATACGCTCAACTAGACATTGCCACCCGAATGGTAAATGGTGAACCTTGAATCGTCGCTCCAGAGAACCCGTTTCTACTCATCTACGGTACAATTTCGATGTGCTTTACACCACATTAACCGAGCAGCACGGTTGGACTTTGTGATCAAAGGTTTATGGGCAGCAACACGACCATGAAAACCAAGCAGATGTGCTTTCTTACAGATGGTATTCAATGAAATAATACCGGATACCGGTTGAAACTTTTCACGGATGAGGGAATTCGGTTGGATGCGGTTCCTCCTAATTTCTCTGGACAGCAATCGTCGATCTCTAGCCCCTGTTTCGTTGCTCTGCCGATTCCGACTGCTCATTTTCTACTTCCTAATCACATAGACCTCTGTCAATTTCGGGTATTTCAGATCACTAGATATGTCCCTTAAGGAAAGGATCAGCCACATTTGTGATACCCGATAATTATACCTTTCCCGATATCAGAGATATCCGAACTGCGCAGCATTTTGCATGCGACTAATGAAGATGCTGTTTCCTAAACGATATATACCGGTGGAGGCCGTGACCTATGATATCGTCATTTGCATTGGTGTCCATATATTTATTGGTAGACAGTATATATATATATATATATATATATATATATATATATATATATATATATATATATATATATATATATATATATAGTTTGAAACAATACGAGAATAGAATTTATAACAGTTAATAATGCATCACTTCAAGTCTTAATATGTTGATTTTTTTCATCCCACTTAATCTGCAGAATTAATAAGATTAAGTCTATAAACATGTGTGCTTTGAAAGAATCCAGAACTGTACTGCAGGGTATTATGGAAAAAAATGAGAGCAAAAAGTTAAGAAGGAATGAATTAGTTCATATTGAAATTCGGAAATTTTCAGATTATTCATATGCCGTTCAGTTCAAGTGTGTTTACTGCTAAACCTAGTAAGAACATTTTTATCACGGCTATGACTTACACTAGACCAGGAACCAGGATGGTTTCCTTCATACCACCTATGTACGAGAGCTTGCGTCCAAATAGAACAGATATCGTGTATTATTTGTGCTAGAATATCTCAGAAATTGTGCGCAGAACCCTAATGGCTACCCTCAAAGGCTATGCTATCTTCAATCTCATTTACGTCAACTTTCAAATGTGAGGATACTTACTAAAACTTACCTTAAAAGCAACATTTAAACAATTTAAAATTTGGACAGTTAATCTTATTGTTCTTTCACCGTGCCTCCATCATTTAAAGAAATGTTGGATTCAGCTTTGGCTATATATCACTCAAAATCCAAATATCTGTATTGACATTCTGAGAAAGACACAATTTCAAAGCCTCCTAAATGGCTATGAATTCTGCCTGAAAAACTGAGCGTCCATTAATATTTCTCATGCAGGTAATAAAAATTTTTCTTTTTGATAAAAATTCTGTTGACGAGTTGACATTATTACTGATGCTTCTGTTAGTAAAGATTTATAACGCATTGCTCGCAATTTTATTATTTGTTTTTTAGCCAAGATGCCTAACACAGGCTGGATGACGTGTGCCATTGTTAGTGTAAGATCTTAGTTATATCTTAAAGACCTTTTCACGAATCCATGTAGCGTCCTCTATAGTGGAAGACCAAGGAAACCATTTTACTTCATTGAGCAGCATTCCCTTACTATCGGCAATGCTGAACAGACATTTCTCTCATATATAACGACGTGGCAATTCCCCGAATTGTCCTTTAAGTTTATTGAGTAGATCTTCCTGATAAGGCTATTACTATGTTCCAAATGAGCACGTAACTGAAAATTCTTTGCTGGTAGCAATATATAATAAGCTTTTCAAAGTTTTGGGGCAAAATGAATCTGCTTCATAATTTGAGTGTTTCTTAATCAGAACTTTCTACAATAAATTGTCTATCAATAAATTATTCAGTAGACCTGTAAATGAACCTGACAATAGCAAGCAATATTTATAATTCTGACCTGTAGTCAAGTTTATAAATATTGCTTGCAGAGACAACCTGATAAACTTTTACATCATATTCAGAATGTGTCGAATAAGAGTAATATATGTATTCGAAAGGGGGAAATATAAATAACTCTAATAAATGTAAATTCGTTTATAATATGTAAATGGTATGTATTATTATCATTCATATATCGAAATAATGCGTGAGTGACTTAAGAAACATGTCTTGACAGACTACTACTAAGGTCTAAAAGAAAATGTGGGAGTGAAATATATCAAAAAGTATCTCCACAGAACCCATTGTAAAACCTAAAAGAGAAACATTTTATAAAAAATTTTATCAAGAGTTTATAAATATTTTCCTTAAAACATTTTGTTGTTTAATCAGAATTTAACTTTTTTCACGGTAACTTCACGGTAAGATTATGTCAGATTTTTTTTAAAATGAGATAAATTTAATGTAACTAAAACACGTCTATTTTAAACTTCTACTCAAATATAAAATGTTAGTTTGTTAATGTTTAATTGAAATACATTTCAACATATATTTCTAATGAAAAGATGATTTCTTTACAGATGTAAGTGAATGTTCTTCCCTCAACTATCAAAAAAAAAAAAAAAAAAAAAAAAAAAAAAAAAAAAAAAAAAAAAAAACAATATTCTACACTAGACAGCAATATAATAAATAATGAAAACTATTTTCTTTTCATATAAAATTTTTAAATAATGCAAAAATTATTAAATATTAATATTACGTAAATTAAAAGTTTAACAGTAAAATATTAAAATAACGATATGGAATATATTAAAGTAATTGAAAAAAGGTATTCTCAAAGTTCCATTAGAATTTTTAAAAATAATTCAAAATAACGTTTCACTTTATTAATTGCGATTACTTTAATATTTGCTCTTGTAAATGTTAGTTCTCATTCGATAGTTACAAATAATATTTCTGTAGTTCAGATTTACAAGATTTTAAATATTTTCTGTCATCAATGTTATCTCATTTTTTGGTTTAGAGAAATTAATCTATAAATTTAAAGTATCATGCCATCAAAAAGTGAGTCATCTTACGTTAAATTAAATAAGCGGATCCATTTTAGTTTTTATCATTGTTATACATTACAGAAAAATGTATAAATTCGTGAAAAAATGCTTTTTTTCTCAAATATATTATTATTTTTGAAATATACAAAAAAAAACACCAATAAAATTCTAAACTTTAATTTTAACCATAAAGTAATATCATTTGATAGATCACTAGAAATCATTCTAGATAAATTTGTAATAAAACATATTTTAACACTAAATTACTGAAAGAAAGAAGGCATAGAAGTACAAAAATCATTAATTCCAAAAACAAATTACATTTTCTTAAACTTTGCCCAATTTGTTAAATAAAGTTAAATGACTACTATTCAATTAAATGGAATTTGTCAGTCAAGAGAGATACAAAACTGCAAATATTGTAAAATTATTTTTCAAAGATATAAAATATTGATTTTCAAAAATTAAATTAAACTCACAATATTTTAAAAAGGACGAACAAAATTAAATTTTCAAATTAGTATGGTGTTTTCTTTTCTTTTTCTTTTCTTTTCTTTTTTTTAAGATAGCCAATAATTTAGATGTAAACAAAATATGATGCATCTCAAAGATGTGTTATATTCATTATAAAACAAGTAACTTAAAAAAAAACAATCAATTGTTTTGACATGTAATTTTTTTTTAAACACATTCTTTTAATGGGGCTAATTCCTAAAATAAAAATATCTGAAAAAGCAATAAGAACTTTTTTGTTTGAATAAGCTTTCAATGCAATTAATGAATTTGCAACTTACTCAAAAACATTTCTTTAATTTTCTAATCATTTCTTCTTTTAAATAGAAAGTTTTTTAACCAATGTCAAATACTTTTTTTCTTTACTAAATTAAAGTTTTATTTAAATTAAAATGTTTTTGGAAGCTTAAATTAAATTACTGATAAAAACAATTGAACATTTAAATAATTGGTTTAAATTATATAATACGTTTTGCAGTAGATTATTGCAAAAGAATATTCAAATGTATGAATGGTTTTGAAAACATATATTTTACATATACGTTTGTTTATGATATTTTATGATTTAATATAATAATTGAAGAATATCTAAGTTTTTAAGATTAAGAAATACATATTTAGTTTATTGTACAAATTGATATAAAATCTACAACTTATAAAGTTATTAATCTATACATTATTAGTTAATAATATAGATTTTCTAGATTTAACTCTTGTTGGTACACTAGATGTAAATAAATAAATAATTGAATTGTTAATTATATATATATATATATATATATATATATATATATATATATTCAGTGGGTACAATCCAGTGGGTTACTAATTCAAGCTTCTTATTTCAAGACATTAAATAATGTAACTACACTTGGTTTTCTGTACACTTGGAAAATTGGAACTATGTTATATTTCGTTATGTGTCTGAATAATCCTTTTCTGCCATGCAGACAATATGCTTGACATCACGTGATATTGTGCAACGCGTTGGCACCGTCCTATTTTTAGCAATCTCTCCGAGTGATATTTTCTACGTTAAGTCTACCTGTTTACCTTCTATCTGTAATTACATGTAGGCATCATAATTTTTTGCCTAACACAATCACCTATTTTTTTAAAGATAATCAACTATCCATATAGGCTTCTATTCCTCTCCACTGAATTTAGAAATTGTTTGAAAAATGCAGGAGGATTTTTATGTGATGATGTTCAGGATCTCTTTCAGAAAAACAAGAAAAACCAACAACTGTATTTGGTATAGGCCATTTCTTTTTACTTCACGCAAGCAGATAGCATGACAGTGCTCTATGATTTGTGTTTGAGCTGCAATATTGAAGTCTTTCTGTATCTTACCCCATCAAACACATAATGCATATACCATATAATTTCTATGTGTGATCTTATGAAATAGAGCTATTCGTGAATTCCTCTGTAATAATGCATTTTATGTTTTACAAAATGTCACAAAAGAAAAGAGTTAGCAATGGCTTTTTATGAATTAAATGCAATTCCCTCGTTAACAATAAAACATACGAAATCATGCATAGATATTGTAGAATACTTTTGATTTTTATCAATGAAACATTTTCATTTAATTCAATTTATATGAAATCAAAATTTAAAACTTATGTTTCTCATTTTTTACACCAAATATATTAAGTATAAACAAAGCAGAATAATGGATATAATTGAAATATGGGTATTTTAAATGGTTTGCCATGGAGATTTTAAAATTCCTCTTGATTCATCACTTTATTAACATTGTTTTAAATACATAGAAGTCTAAATTAATAACTTCTGTATTTAATGACATATATAATATTGATTCCTTTGAAAGAATATTATAAACAATGCCAATACACAAATATTATTCAAATCTGTAAGATAGTTAGAAAGTTTCAGCATTGAATTTATATTAACTTGTGAGAGAGTATTATTAACTGGTATAATTATGTGCATGCAAACATGTACTTTTCGACTGTGTTAAGCTATTTTAAAATTTCCGTTATCACTTTCAAATTCTAAAGATAATTGTTGAAACGAACGTTGATTCAAATTCACGTGATATAAATTCAAATGATTTATTTATAAACTACGATTTACATACACTAGTAGCTTATATTAGATTAATGTGTTATGTAAATGACTCATATTTTATAACTATATTATAATGTATAATGATTGAGTATAAGTAAATAATGTAAATATGTTGATTTCTAAATAAAGATATAAAAAGGATGATATATTAAAATATATGAGCACCACTTAAATATTTACTAAAGAATACATTTTAAAGCACCCAATACAGTTTTGATTAATTTATAAATACTTCAGTAGAAATATGGAATAAATTAAATTTTAATAATATCCTACTATTAATCCTTAATTTATTTTAAATACTTTTTTAGCAGGCCAATAAATTGCTTTTTTATAAATACATACACAAAAGTATATTAATCTATCTATCTAC
>JAPDSC010042539.1:14466-31655 GCA_026290005.1 Latrodectus geometricus
ACACACACACACACACACACACACACATATATATATATATATTAAATTTTATGTTTATTAAATTATAAAGGCTTATGGAATTTTATATCTTTTCTTTTAAATTTGAAATATACCTATAAATGACAGAATAAAGTGAATTTTATTTGTAATTAAAGTAACAACTCGAACATGAAATTACAAATTAACTATATTTGTGGCAAAATATTTTCTTTGGCATTTTTCAACTTGGTATACTTCGTGAGTAAGTGTAAATCAAAACTTATTCTACGAAGTCTATATTACTTGTATAATTAAAGCTGGTTCTTTAATATAAAATTTTGCTTTAATTCACCAATATTGGAGAATTGATTCTGACTTTTCTTGTAAACACGACTAAATGTGTGATGAAGAATGAAATATGCATCTTTGCATTATTTTTGAAACGTATTATGCTTTACAATTTACTAATATTAAAAATGTAACTAGAAGAATTGAAGTCATGGTATAATGCAATTTTATCTGTTTCAATAAAAACAATGTGAAAAAATAAGGGCACAGTCAAAGAATTAAGGTAATCAAAATTGAAATGAAGTTTCTAGATTTTTTTTTTAATTGTATACTAATTTTTGAATGAAAATGTAAAATGTATCCTTTCTGCTGCTTTAAATTGTTTGATTTTATTTCGGAAATTTTTTTAACTTTCTGAAGAAAAAATCTATAATTTCTACATAATATTGGTTAACATAAGCAAAACAACTGTGACTTAATTTTTTAATCTTGGTTTTTATTTACTTAAAGTAATTAACTTTAGAAGTAAACATATATTTTAATCATTAAAGGTAAAATAATTTTTAAATATAAAAAGTATTTTATTTACTTTCCTGTTTTGATTTATAAATAATAAATTTGATAGGTAAAGATAAGTATTTGATTTATATTACCAATTAATTTAATACTTTAAGATGTTCTGTACATTTATTTATATTTTAATACTTTTTATCTGATACTGAAATTAAATTTAGATAACTGAAATTAAAATTAAATTGATCCCGTTACACATTTTATGCTTATAAATTCATAAAGTAAACTCTTCTTCTATATGCAATAAAATCATGTATATTTATTTAAAAGTCGAACCATATTGGATAATTTACATAAACACTTTCTTGGTTAATAAAATATATAATTTCTGTGAAAATATGTCCAAGTGTTTTCAGATGAAAGGTTAAATTCGGTTCTTAAGATAAATAATATTAACTTTAATAACTAATAAAAATTTAGAAGATTGCTTCACTTAGATATACTTTAACATACATATTCTTATTAAATGGGTTTCCGTACGTAAATAGGGACTACATAGGTAAAAAGTAAACTAGATTATAAAACATTATTAAATTACTAACTTATATCTAATCAAATCATTTCGTATTATTTTCGTTAATATACAATCTTAATTTTTAATTTAAAAATTAAACTATATCTAGCTTATCTGTTGCAAAATATATTAGCAATAATTTGTCCACTTTTCATCTTAATATATCTGAAAAATTATCATAAAAGTTTCATTTAAGGAATCAATTTTAATAAGATTCATATCCGTTATAACTATTATTTAAAATTATTATATTTTAAATGCATGTCATTAAAGTAATAACAGGAAAAAATATTGTTAAAGAAAATTATTTTCCAATTCCAAAGTGATATGATGATAACAACATGTTGTTTAATTATAATGTTAAACAATATGTTGTTAAAATATTACTATATAAGCAAGAATTTTCTTTGATTAATGATTAGTAAATATTCACTAAGCAATCATTTGAATTTAAACTGCGTCAAATTAGTAATATATTAAAAATATGACATATAAAATATTTAAATATTGAGAAATGACAAAAAAAACATGTAATTATTGAGAATTACAATTATATTATAAATATTATAATTTATTTTTTGAATAATATTATAAACTTTTAAAATTTAAAGTACAAAACATCACAGTAAATTTGAATTAACCAGCTATATATTACACAATTAAGAAGAAATGTTTGTTATCTTACAATAATAGTTTTTTCCTTGTGACAAACATTTATTTTAACAAAATAATCATTTTCATATAGAAAGTTTATAATTATTTTATGAAAGATTAATCAAATAATTTTGAGAATCCTCTTTGCTGCTTAAAAAATGCGAATTAGTGTTTTCTCACATATGCAGTTTCAAAAAATTATTAATCTCTTGCTACAATTCAAATATTTTAATTATTTTTACAAAAAGTCAGATGTTAGCACAAATTTAAATGAGAATCCTAAAACTTCAGATATAAAATATTTGAAAACATAATTTTAATATTTTTTTTACCAATCTAGACTTTATTTCCATATTGCATATTTATATACATAGAATATTCCTATTTTAATATGAAGAATTTTTTAGAATCTTAAGCAAATCGGAAGAGCAATAAAAGTACTTGAATTTTTTATATAGGAGAAATATTGATTTTGGCTTAAATAAACATATAATTCAAAAACTTATATAGTAAAAAATAAAATAGCGTTGCATTTTCCACAATTTATAAAATACAATTTATAAACACATTTTTACAAATTTATAACACTCATATTTCAAATTCTATGTTATTGAAATCTGCAATATGAGCTTTAACAAAACTATAAAACTGTTACATTTTTTTTTTTAATTTCATTTTTTAACAATCTTCAATGTTCTTATATTTATTATTATTTGTACAACAATCAATACCTGCAATAAAGTTTAAAAATATTAAATAATGTAAAACTGAGTTTTTAAAAAATGTAAAATTGAGTTTTATTAATGACTGTGTAGGTTAAGATGAAATATTCATAGCCATGAGAAAGAGAATCCTATACTGTAGTTCATTGTTGCTTTTGTAAAAAATCAGAAAAAAAATTATGGACAAGATCCGATACATAAGTAACTAGATAAGTGTTATCCTATTATTTTGTTTTATTATAGCGGTTGCTAGTTCAAATTTTAAAATGGCTTGTATATCTTTTAATAAAATGGTTTATTAGATGCTATTATTAGATACACATTGATTACATTTTTGGATAATATAATATTCTGTTTCAATAACCAAATATGCTGTGTAATTTGATAAAACATTTCTGATAAATATTCTCTATACGATGTTTCCTTTCATTGAGACTAATGTTATTGTATTTTTCATAAGTTGATTTTTTGTGTCGCACTCAGAGCATCATTCAAAAAATTCTCTTCTGGGTGTTTAGTAAAATTTAAATTATATTTTATTTAAAATAGACAAAACATAATTCTTACTCAAATGTTCTTATAATAATCTTTATCAGTGTTTCATATGGTCATTTATTCTTAGGCAATATTGCATAAAAACATTAGTCTGTATTACTATTCATATTACGTTATAAATGAAGAGATTATCTTTGTAATCATAAATTAGAAATAATTTGTCACTTGTGTAAATGTTTTCATAAAACATTTTATGTATTATAATTTAATGCAAATAAAATAGTATATCTTTATAAATCACTATTCCTTTTTATTTGATTATTATGAATGTTGGAAATATGTTATTTTGTGAATCAAGAAAATATCTGCAAAATATGTTATTTATTAAATAATTTTTGATTTTTTTGCTTGTGTTTTTAGCAAATAGTATAATAACTTTATTAGATATAACGATGTATATATTTTTATAATGATGTTCACGTTTAAATGTGGCTGATGTAAAATGGGCAATTGTGTCCGTTAAAAACTAATATATATTAATATTAAAACTATCTTAAGCGTTATGCATCTTGTATGACACATATTGTTATAATATATTACGATCGACAATTTTATATGAACAAAATATGCTTTGAAAGAGGGGAAATCATTAGTTATTTAACAGAAAACAGAATTGGTTAATGTCTATAATTCTATGCAAATTAAAAATCAGAAATCTATAAGAATGTCAAGAAATATTTGATAGAAATATAGTAAATAAATTTTTAGAATAAATTATTCAAGAAATATTTTAAGAACGAACTACTTAAAAATGAATACCATTATAATATTATTTATATTTCAACAATTTTTTAACGTAATAATAATTTAATTTATGTAAAAATATTTGATAATAATATACAAAGATCATTAAAAAGTTATAAATAGTATAATTGTTATAATTTGAAATATAAGAAAAATTGTAATATTATTTCATACGTTTCATTTTTATTAAGTTAATCCCATATTAATCACAAAGATAAAATTTGTAATTACTTTTGCAATGTTTATTATCAAACAAAAAATTTCTCTACGTAGTATATAAATATATATATAAAGAGAAATTTTGATAGATCAATTTATAAACAATATTATGAAAAATGTCTTATACAATATTATCAAAAATATAACTCACAAAAATTCTAAAACATAAAATTTATAAATTAAATTTTTACATAGTAATAACTTTAAGGGTCGGATTATTGAATTTTATTTGAATATTTTCAACAAGGAATATTCTCACATCATTAAAATAACAAAAAAGTTGTTCTCTTGTGTATTAGGATTGATGAACAAAAAATTCAAGTCAATATAAATATATATGTTCATTACTATCTTTTCCAACGGGAATCCCATTATTTTCCAAAAGGCAATCAACTTCTCAGAAGTCATAGACATAAACGATTATGAATGCGAATTCCAACATCCATAGAAATGAAAAAGGGTGACGCCGAATTCCATCTCTTTTATACGCGAACCTCTTTTATACGGCTCTTTTTTCTTCCTTTTTATCGATTGATCTCAATATATTATTTACAAGTTCAGTACTATATTGTCATGTACTCAGGAGTTCCTAAGGCAGAAAATATTTTAAAGAGAAAAAAAATCCTTTTTAAAAAGAGATAGTTCATCGACATTTGTTTGAATTTAAATCATAAAAACAATGCAATAATACCTTTCAACTTCCTTGAAATAAATTTATTCTATTTCTGTTTTTTGATTAGGATTATACGTAATAGCTTTATAAATAGTTTAAATAATAGAGGAAAGAAGGAATTCTAAAATACGGAATGTACAGCCCATAAACAGAATAATACTGAAAATTTGATATTGCATTAAAATATTTGAAATTTTATTTGGAACTTGGAGATAAACCACATGTGATTATTTATAACTGCGTGCTATATATTTAAAGTTAAATTCAAATTATTATATTTTTTAATTTGCATTAGCAAATTAATTTATTTTGATAATCTTTAAACGTAAAATATCTCATTTATTATAAGATATCAATATATGCATTTGCTTCTAAATTAATCTAAACAAGAAATCTTCGATAATCTTCGAAAATCTTAAATACTGTGGTATGAGAATATTTAAATATTATGAGTAGAAATGTATATTAAATTAAGAATTCTCATGTACAATAAGGAAACTTTATATTCATAACCAGTTAATTTCTATAATAATGATCCCCTATAATCTTAAGAAAAAAATGATAAATGTTTTTAGGATTTTGAAGAAGATTTCTACCAATGCATCAATAAACAAATATTTTACAAGGATTTAACAGAATAATCAACATAGGGAAATAAAAATATATATTAATAAGAAAAACTTGTATCATAAAGCAAATGTATTCATTAAATGTGTTATAAAAAATAAAATAACCATTAAAAATGAATAACTCTATAAATTTATTTCAAGATGTAAAGAAGCAAATATTTCTATATAAATTTTCGTATATTATAGTTAGTTTCTTTACATTTTTGAAATGTTGGAAAACCAAAGTTTTAAGTAAACTGTTTAAAAATGAGGCAGACTAATTTGGTTTCTTTCACTATATAGATGTACATTTCATGTCACCAGACTATCTGTAATCAAAATTTATATAAAAATTATACTTTTAATAAACAATGAACAAATTTACAATATAAGTGTTTAAAAAAATACATTTTTGAAAGTATAAATTATTTTCACTCAAGTCTTTATAATTTCCGAGCAAAAATGAAATATATCTTAAAAATATTACAATATTCTCTTTAAAGTACATGCAAGATATCCAAACTTTCACAATTCTTGTATCCCTTGATTATCTAATTTACATTAAAAATAAATTTCAATCAGCAGAAATAAGTAAAGAAAAATAAGTAATAATCAAGAAGCCAAAATACTGACATTTAGAAAACTCTCTTAGCTCTGAATTGTATTACAATGTATTTTCTCCTTACATTCATTTCATAAATCGTGAAAAACTTAATTTGAAATTCCTTTCGAACATAAACTTTGTCATTCTTAACAGCGATGTATTTAAAGTATCTCCTTTCAAGAGCAAATGAGTCAGAGGACTATTTCTTGTCATTACTATTTTCCTCCAATTAGCAATTAAAATATCTTAATGTGTTTCTGCAGTTTGGGCTTACTAAGATGTAATTTCCCCATTAACTGCTGGCAACGCCATATTTAACTGATTGCGACTTCTATGTGACTTCCAAATTAAATGGCATGAGAATTTTGTTATGACATTTATTGCCGCTTAAAATTTATATGGCAATGACTTTGATAAGAAAATCAAATGATCCAAATAAAGTAATGAGGTTGCCATAATCTGCGTTTCAGTAATGATTGGAAAATTCATCTTTAACATGCTCAAAGTCATTCATATGAAATAACGAGTAATCACAGGAAAACACGATCATCAAGTAGTTGAAATGAAACAATATGTATTTCAAATAACGATTTTATGGGTCATTATTCTGTAAAACAAGACCATTTCTTTATTTGGAAATGTATATATTTTGTCAATTTCTGATAGCCAATGCATTCAAAGCATATAAATAAATAGAATTTAATTTAAAACACTTAATGTAATGGAATTGTAAAAATGTATTTACTTTTCCTAAGTTTATCTGAAGACAATTATAAATCTAATCAACCATAAAGTATATCTATAAAGTTTGTCTGATATTTTTTTGAATAAAATCTGACACATTTATTGCATTGTTAATAATATTTTTTTAAATTATTTATTTTCAAAAATATACCAATGTAAGCATTATACCCATTCTAATTTACAGAATTAGATTAAGAAATTTTACTAACAACATTTCATTTATTATATACAGTAAGATATTAGGTAAGCATAACACACTGGAAGTTGTTTAATAATTACAATAAACTATAAGAGAAATTTAATCAGTTGTTTTGTATACATTGTTAATTTGAGATTATATTTCCTTTTTCAAGATTACAGAATATTTAACTCAATTATTTGTAAAATTGTTAGTTTTATTTTAAAGTAACTTCGATACTTGAAAATGACATATATGAATCAAGTGTACTAAGTTTCATACTTATAAAAATAAAATGTTTTTTTTTCAATTTAGTAATTTTTAAAAATTTAGAAAAAATATTTTTTAATTTTATATTCCATTATCCAAGACTAGCAAATTAAAACAGCTTTGGTATTTAAGTTACTGAAAATAAGTGTAAAATTAATCTTTTTGAATTGCCAAAATAGGAGTGTTCATTAGTATTAATTATAGAAAGATGAAATTAAATGTATTACTAAATAATACAATGATGAAAAAAAACAATCACATTTATTAGCATTAGTTAAATTATATAAATTAATAACTGTGTATTTCTTATTTAAGATGTCTAATTTTTATTGCAACAACTTTAGTTTTATAATTTCTAGATTATAATGATTCCGTTCACTTATACAAATTTCAAAACACACACACACAATACCTTTTAAAAATAAAGGTCTTTAATTTCAACTATAAAAATAGCAGTAGCAATGAACGGAAAATAATAAGAATAAATTTATTTCTCCCTTAAATCGACTTTATCTATTTAAATAAAGTATCTTAAAATTCCTCGAGTAAAGAACAAAATATTTTAAGGATACTTAAAAACTTATACATCCCCCAGAAAACCCTTTTACAAGTTTGTTCTCATTTTGAGTTGACAATGAGAAACATGCATTCATAAAAGCACTTTAAGTAGAATAAGTGAATGAAATGTTCAAATTGAAAGTTTCATGAAAGTAATTCGCAATCTTTTATTCAGTAATTAAATACTTTAATTTAATAACTTAAGGACTTTCATTTTCGTAAGAATGGAATTTAAATATAAAGCAATGCTGCGTTAGCATATTAATTTTAGTGATTAGAAAAAGGGAATAAAAAGCAAAAATTATACTTTAATCCTGTTTTGAAAAAAGTATCAAATTTTTAAATGTGTTTTTTTTATTAAATTACATTTCTTTATTTCTGCTTTTTCTAAAGTATTGGAATGTTGATCTTATCATGTATTTTACTATTCTGTAATTCTTTGGTATATTTCAACTGCTTGTTTAAATTGAGGTTTGCTAGATTAATAAAAATTGTGATAAAAGTATTATATTTTTTTTAGTTACTTTGAAGAAAATAATGTCCTTACATTGAGAGGAAGTAAACATCACAACGAAAAATGTTTAATAGGATCGTCACATTTGAAAGTAATTAAATAAAGACATAATTAAAATCTGAATTAGATGTTTAAATTTAATCTAAACAGCATCAACAAAAAGCTTGAGATCTTTCTTTAATTTATAACTCTTAATGATAAAATAATTTTAAATTGCAGTATATGAAATGATACGAGAACACAGCAGATAAAATTGCTGAATTAATTATGAAAATAGAGAATTACTTTATTTAAAGCAAATAACATTTCACTATTTATTTTGCAATTTCTGAATAAAATTATTATTTTTTATTAAAAACCTAATCTTTTTACTAGCTTTTTCATGAAATGTTTCTCATCTTAATAACAAAATGCTTGCTGAAATAGTCATAAAATAATTCATTAATTAATTTTTTTTCAAATGGTATGATAACTTCATGGTTTATATGTACCTAGTCTTTTTCCTATATTATTTTAGATTTAAATTTCTTATATGCTATTAAAAGATAAGAAAATTTTAAAATATGCATTAAAATATGAAAGTAAAGTAAAAACGATTCTCTTACTATTTCGATATGTGATGAAAACAATAATTTATGTATATCTAGAAATAAATTTTAAGTTTTACATCAATTTTAAAATGTATCTATCTATGAAATCTAGCTCTTTAATTTATAATGACAATTTAAAAAAAAAAACATCGGAATAGCTCAATTTTTGAAAATGTTTATTATAAATTGAATTTAAAAATGCAATAAATGGAATACAACTTTAATTAAAATTTATTCTGAAACCTGTATTATTACTATGAAATGTGTGAATTCCACAATATTTAGTAAAGCGTAATGGAAAACTTAATTTTAAGACTATAAATTATGTTTAAAAACTAATGTTTGAAAGTATTAAAAATGTCTTAGCATTTATTATTATTAACATAAAATGATATGTAATGAAATGTTTCTCAAATGAATATATAAAAATATCAAATAAATTCTTCATTCACTAGAATTTAGGATTTCGTAAAATGATAAATGTTAAAACTCTAGGATATTGTAGTTAAAATCCATTACTGTTTTACATATGTTTTAGAGATACAAATAATGGGTTATTAAAATTATATAAAATTGTTACAGATTCATCAATGAAAAATATTATTGAGGATTTGCTAAAATTTGATTAAATGATTACTAAAATTTGATATCCACAGAATTAGATATGACATCTATTTTATCAGACCAGTATTATGTTATTATCAGAATAATTTGTTTTTAAATATCAATTAAAATACTCAAAAAGACATTTTGTGAAAGACTAATGAATCAAAACAAGATTAGAAGTTTTTCACAATTATTCCACTTGACAGTGTTTTTCTGCATATTTCGTTGAAGAAAAAAAAACTTCTATTTTAAAGAACTTAAATGTGGGACAAAATAATGTTGCCCCTTAAGTACGTTTTCACATATACAAAAACTATCATAATTAAAAAAATATTTTATATAGCATTGCTTATTTAATAGTAGAAATATATGAAATTTAAAACAATTTCTTGTATTAATATTTTATATAAAAATGTATTAAATGTTTTATTAAATTATCTATATAAAGGAAGAACGAAAACATATACCAGTGTAAATTGTTAAAAACAGTTACAATTAAATAAAATTATAGTAGTATATTTGCATAATCTAAATGTAATTATTAAACATTTTGTTAACTGTTTTAATGAAATATAGAGAAATTTATATTTTATTTTTAATTAAGTTATTAAATATAGTCTCTCTTTTATTAGATTTTTTACGACTGCTAATGAAATTATATTTTATTTATTGTTGTTTATTTTATTTTCATGATAATATACCATTCAGACTGTTTAATTATGCAGATTTTATGTAATTAAAATACCTTTTGTCGACGTTATTAAGTTAAAATAATGAGATACTATATAACTTTATAATACTTAAATAACGTTGATTTTTTTCAGATAAACTATGAATGGTAAAATTAATTTTGTAAAAATTTTCCATCTCAAGCTTAACATATTTGCATATATATTTAAATATTCGTTATATCATTAGTTTGTAATTAGAAAACAAAACACTTTTTTATATTTTGCATTAAGTTTCTTTAATGATATGTTATTAAATAATGTACTTAAAAATATATATAATGTCATTAAACATTTAATTACATTTAAATTATTGACGAAATTTACTATTGGTAATAAATTCATTTTTATAATACTGCTATGCTTTATTGGGAAAGTTAAAATTATAATTTAATTTTGATAAAAATAAGTTTATCTTTAACACGCAAATAATTTTACATATATTAAACAATTGTTTTTATTTCTAAAATGTCATTTGTAAAGATTACACATAAATAATTACTGCTGGATATAAACAAATAATAGTAATGTGTATAAATTAATGCGATAAAATTTATTGTATATTTTTAATATGACGATGTAATATAAATCAACGAATATATTTCGGCAAGAAAAAATAAACATTTCTACCAGATAACTTAAAATAGTGAAGTGTTTCTAAGACATAAGAAAAAGTATTTTGTAAAAAAAATGATGAATAATCATGTGATTTACATTTAAGACCTACTATAATTTCTTTATATGATATTAGTTTGAATACATAACACTGTTCATTAAAATGCATAACACTGTTCATTAAATGTTCATTAAATTATATATATATATACATTTTATCGTTGAAAGAAAATGTAATATTTATAATAAAAAATACATTGATTACTAAAATGTTTATGGTAAAATAAGAAACAATTTAACGATGAATGAAAAGTTTCTACATTTATTTAAGCATAAAATTTTTATTTCATTTTATTGAAAAAAATTGTATTTTTATTTCAAACACTATCTGTAAATATTGAGGAAAAAGTACTATAAAAATGAGTTTTATTCATCTTTATATTTTGTAATTAAAATAATTTTTTAATCTTTTAACTCTTTCTTAATTTGTTTTTCTTTAAAACTTGCAAAATGTAATCTGAAATTAAGCTTTTATTATTTAAATTCAACTTTTTTTTTATTTTGAGTATATGTGTTCCACAAAGCGGTAAAAGTGAAAATATTCCCTTGCAAAAATTGAATGAGAAGCTTAAAAATGAATTGTTTCAGAAGCGTTTCAAATAAAAAGAATGGACAGAATAATTTTTAATTTAAAAGTAATTGGAAAAATATGTTATTTTATATTGCGTGTAAATATGGAAAATTGGAGATTCACTAATCCAATTGGAGATCCACTTATTTTGAATTCTGTCCTAATGAAAATTAACTTCACTTGGTATTATTTGCTTAGAAATATAATTTCATATAATTGACGAGTACATTTTGAAAGAATTCAATAGAATAAGCTTCAGTATCTTGAAACAATCTTGACATTATGTGTACGTTTTCTTTCTGGAATTTCAGCAAATGATTTAAAACTTATTTTTATAAATAACATTAAATAAAAACCCAAAAAAATCTCTAATTTCAGTTATAAGCGGCTGAATGAATTAATAAAAAATCATAAAAATGTTATTAATTTTATCAAAATTAAAACTTTATAAAAATATATATATTTAAAAAAATAAATCTATTGTAATGTAAATAAATTTTATTTTTTAAATAAAAATATGCAAATTTGGATGACTATTATAATCAGTCAATTTCAGCAAGAGTTAAGAATTCATTTAAAAATTTATTTCTATATAATTATTTCTTAAATAATAAAAATATATTAATGGGCAATTAGGTAGGAAAATTCATGTTTTCTTTTATTAATGGTATCTAAATCTATTCACTTTTAATTCATATATTAACTTTATAATACATTAAATTTCTGCAAGTGAAAATGGGCAACTGTTACATTTTTATCTATAGGAATAAAAAAAATGATTTATAACTGACAAATAGTAAGTGAGTAACCGCACGTGGTCATATATCAGCAATTACATGATCCACATGCTTCTAATTCTTCTTTGCGTATAACCCAGAATTGAACTAATAGAGGATCATACTGTCCTCACACCAGATCAATGAATCGTTTATATAAATGGAGTGCAGCACAAGAAGAATTTATGAATATCCTCCCACTCAAGTCCAGGATTTGGTGATGCTAGAAATGTTATTTCTGGAGTTTAGCGAAAACCGGGAACTTCTTGGTATCCCAAAATTTGAGAGACTTTCTAAGTAACCACAGACAAGTTTATACAGAAAGATAATGTATAAATCGAATAGTTATGATTACAAATTTATTTAATATGTTTGTGTTTCTCTAATTTAAATTTAATTTTAAATTCATTAAAAATATACCGTAAAAATTCACAATATTCAGGATAATATTGAAAGAAAAAATGTAATATGAAAAATGGTAATAATTATTTTTATCTTAGAATAATATTATTGGTATTTTAATTGTTTAAAAAATTATTGTTGTTAATTTATTGAAAGTTTTTATAAAAAATGTGTTCATATTCTACATGAAACAAATTACTTTTTATCGTGCATTTTTATAATTATTTTACATGTCCATTTCAGAATAATGAAGAGAAAATCCCATAAAAATATTTTTTGTTTAAATTATACATACCTCATTAGCAAAATTATTACAAATTAAATTTGTAAGCAATCTAAAATATTATTTTTTTTTCTTTTCGAGAAATGAAAAAATATTTCCAAATTATGCAAAGAAAAAAATCCTCATTATTTATCACAACAAATTCAAATAAATTTGATTAATTTTTTCACTCTTCGTTTTGAATTTTCTTTGAATTGTTATTGATGATATTTACTTTTTTATTTTCAAAGTAAAACAATTAAAATTTGTTAGTCAACTTAATCTGTCAAAGTTGAAACATTTTCTTAAAATATCCATCAATAACGAACCTCTAAATTAATTATGAGGGAAACAAATGTTATTTTCTAGCTTCATGTCCCATAAAGTGCTTGCTAATCATATTACAATTACCAAGAGAGAATACACTAAAACTTCAGTAAAGCGGATAACAAGAAGACAATATTCGTTAAACCTACAGAAAATTGTCCTATCAAGCATTAAAGTCAGTTCCTTCGCACTAAAGTAAAGCTAATTAAATTTCCCATTATTTTCTTCTGCTGAAAGAAATATGATGCATTGCATAATTGGCAAGCTTTCAGAAAGTAAGCGTAATTACTTATAGTGATTTTTTGTTAGACTGAAAATTTAGTACATTATGAATATTGAAAATGATTGTTTTGGTATATTAAAAATAAAAAGAAAAAAATCAATTTCGAATAGTGTAAAAATTTTAATGAATTTAAAATTTAATAATCAAATTTAACTTCACAACCTACATTTTAATGAAGCCCACATTTACTTAGAAATGTATTCATTAATGTTTATCATGAAATAAAATTATCTCTACTTATCATTAAGTTTTGGGTTTAGAATTATACTTATATATCAACCATACATTATAACTCTTATCTCATGAAAATGATGACAGTTCAGACATATTCATTCGCACATACATACGATGTGAAGAATACGTCACTTTAAATTTCCAAGTAAAAGAAAGAATATTTAAATATTCTACAAAATAAAATTATAACTTAATGAATTTACAAAACTATTTTTCTATTGAATGATAATTTTTTATGTTAATTTATATTTGAAATATGTTCAATTTAATAAATTGGCGTTGTTTCAGCATTTATAAACATCAGATATTAAAATTGTGCAAGTATTTGACTTATAATTTATGAAAATATGCATTCCTAAATTTTAGTTAAAATGTCTACATATTCTGCAAGGGAAATAATAATTAACTATGCAGATATTTTATCCAAGGCTTTGTTAAAACTATTCTTTATTTGGAATACACAGGGGATGTTTCAAAATAAATAATAACAACTGTTAAAATAATTTTATAATTATTAAAAAATGTTTTACATACTATTATTTAATAAATTCAAGTATTAACTTGAATGCTTTAATCCCAATTTTATAGCATTTTAAACTACATATAAATGTCAATCTGCATGAAACATAACAAATATTATCATGTTTTAAAATGCATACTAGGTAATTAATAATTTACATATTCAAACAGATTTCAAAATATTTTTCCCAAATTTCTAAAATCTTCCACGGGTATATGTATAAGCAAAACATAATATGAACATAATATTTTATTCAGCAATTTAAATAATTTCCAATAATTTTTTTGGAAACTTTTTGTTTCTTGCTTACAAATATTAAAAAATAAAAGAAGTCACTTTATAGAACTTCTTGTAAGTACTCCGAGTTTCTAAAAATAAAAATTATAATTATTTTTTATTAAAACGTGATTTCCAAGAAAAATAATTTATTACACTAAAAACTATATTAAATTACGAATCGTACATTTTCTATTTAATTAAATCTTTCAGTGTTTTGAAATCAAATTAAATTATCGAACTTTTAAATTTTTATTTGTGAAAATGAATTCCCTTTGCCTTCAAAAACTATATATAATCCCTATATTTTACATGATATACTGTTATTAATAAAATGCATATTGTAAAAATGAAATTTTGATATATTAGTAAAAATATTATGTTTTCATGAATTTCATAGTAGAATATATGCATTATTATTTTAAATCTAAAATAACTATTTACAATTTTTTTGTAAAGAGGCTTTAATAACACTCTGTACTAATTCTTTCAATTACTAGATGCATTTTGAAAAATGTATAAAGATGAATTTAGGTGTGTCTGGACAAAGTAAAAAACAAACATTAGACTATGTAAAAAACAACTAGACTTTGAAATTTATGAAATATATTAAACACAAATAATATTATTAAATTTCTAAAAAATATTCATAAACATACTTGCAATAAGCCCTACTATAAATTATGTCTTTCATAAAACATAAATTAGAAATTATTTAAAAATAAACACAGTTTTTTCATTTACAATTTTTACCTATAAACTAATGTAATTCAGAATTATTTAAATGTGTGAAAGCAAACATTTTTTTTAAATTTATTGACTAAATTTGCAATGATATTTTTATAATACATAGTAGTATTAACGAACGTTAAAAAATTATAGACTGAATTATATAGTTTATGTTTTATAATTAATAAGCTTAATGAGAAATGAAGTTGCACTATAGAAATGATTATTAAAATATCTAATTATTTCATTAAAAACTTGTACGTAGCACACTAGTAAATTTTATTATCTTAAATTTTTCATTTCCGAAAACTGCTGGGATTGGCACATGTCTATTTTTTACTAACACTTAACATTTAACATTTTTATTCACCAATTAAAATATTTTACATATCTAATTTGATGAAATTTCTACATTTCAAAACAATTTTGAGAAAAAAATAAAATAGTATTTGTAGCTAACAGAAATTGTTAAATTAATGAAATCTAGTTTAATTTGCATACGGGTAATTTGAATTTTTCCAAGGGAAGATGAGTTTCCTTTTAAAGTGTTATACCATAAAACAAATCACTCTAGTGCATGGGTAATTACTCCAAGACCGTCACTATAATGGCCTTTACAGTGACTGCACTAATGCCATAATAATATCGCTAAAGATTTTCGCTTAAAGCTTAAGATATAATCTTTTGTATCCGCATGGTTGAGTGTTTAGAATCCTCTTAATGTGTTAGTTTTTAGTTCCTGAGAATTGGGTCGGGGAATTATCTAAATTTAAATTACAAGTGAAGCCCATTTGTTAAAGATCAAATTGACTAATAAGTAAGGACACATATTTATAAATCGATTTACTTACACAACTTGTTAAAGAAAGAAAAAGTATACATATAATTTAAAATTGTTTTTGATATAATTTTAGATGATACAAAATGTGCAAATAATAAAATGTGACAATTCTCTAAATGCGCAATGTCCTATATACATTAATATTAAATATGTAATAATTTTGGTAGACCTAAGTTTTGAAGAATAGAAAAGTTAGAAACAAACAAATTCTTATTTTTTATTTTTTAGTAAATTCTGCATGATATATAAATGAAAATAATACTTTATTTTATTAAAATCTTATCTATTGAATGTATAATATAACATTGCACATTTTGTGTGATCTTCCCTTGTTTATTTAATGATTTTATATTATATACTTTCACATAAAATAATATATTTTTTGATAAAAAATGAAGGAAAATTAATTGTAGAAAAAAACATTAATTTTAAGTTCATCGCATTAGTAATATTTGTAGCATTTATTAAATTTATGGAAGAATGTAATAATTAATTATTTTAACAAACCAATAAGTTCATTTTCATAATGCTATATATTTATCAGATTTTATTTTAACCATACTTAATAAAATGTGGAAACACATTTTTCTTATTCTACTAATTATAAAGAGGATTAGAAATAACCTGCAGTATAAATTTTGAAATCTTCATTAATTAATGAAGAATATCATTTTATTTTTAACTATAAATAATTTCTTATATATTTATTTTTCATTTATTCAATATATTTTCCTCTATATATGCTTAATATAAAATATATGAATTCCAAAGACTAGGGGAGTTTATATCATTTATTCATAGAATTTTTAGCCCCATTCTTTAAAACACTATTTTGTAATGTAATATCAGAAATGGTTTTAATTTTTCAGTGATTCCTGTGACAAAAGATTTCGTATGCTATAGTCGAGGCTACAATGAATCAGGCTTTTAAAGATGAATGTATTCTGTTTGCATATATACATACATACATAC
>JAPDSC010042541.1:5441-22945 GCA_026290005.1 Latrodectus geometricus
ATATGCAAAAGCAGTTAGGACTACAGATAAATATTTGTGAAATTCAGTTATTTATTAAGACTGTAACATTTGCCTTTTGTGAAAACTGGAGCAAACAGACAAAAGAATAACAGAAATTTCATATTACTTTAATAAATTCTGAATTAAACTATGATATAAATGAGAATATAAAAGTCAAGCTGTGCATGTCCTCATTGATAAATCAAATCAATTGTATTATAACCGAACAATCGACTGCTTCTCAGAAATATATTCTTTATGGCGTACGCGAAAAACAAACAAATATGCTTAAGCTTTCAGAGGAAATGGCATTTTTCCAAGAAAATTGTGTTTTAAAGGATTTAAAAAGTGACAAATGGATTTAAATGGATAAAAACTATGTGTATCATAGATCTGTTTTAAAGAGCCATTATGAGTTTCAAATGAAAGAAAAATAATAAATTTCTGTGGGTACTTACACAAATAATGGAAATTTTTTAAAGTATACCAAAGGATTATATAATATTTGAATAACATTTTATAGAATTTTTATTAATATTTTTGTGAAAAATTTTATAAATAATTATCTGTTAATAAAACCATTCAGGCATTTATTCTTTTATTGTTTGACATTAAACTCATGTGAAAGAGAGAGGAGGCTGGAATTGTAGATGGTACTTATCGTCCCGATACTGTAACAGCCAATTACGTACAATTTTGATTTCGTGGATTCCGTTCAAGTATTTTTGATGTTAAAGATGTACCTTTCATAAGTAGGTCCATTGTCAAATATGTGGCTAAAACCACAGAAGTGATCGAAGTTGGTTGTTGTTGTTGTTTCCAGTCCCTCAGATATTTAGAGTCAGGTAGATCAAATCCATGATACCGTGAACCCTAGCGAAGTCGAGCACCAGTAGTAAATTTGTGCGAACATCCGCCAGAGTGAACCCCAAACAATCCAGGATGTCATCGAGGGAAGCCGGCCTCAGATTGCATTTATTACACAATGAAAAGACTTTGTGCCAAGAATCGAACGTCATGCATTTCAGATACCTACTTTTAAGTCTTGAGATGGCCGTTTGATCATGTCTGTCACTCCCGAAATCCAACGCACCCCCCGAGGTCTTACTGCTAAACCAGGAATGGGCGGGAGGGGTGAGCCAGAGTTGACTCACTTCTTTTTTCTTTATAGCGAAAAGTTCTTCGTAAGTTAGTGTGTGGTCCCCATTAGACAACTCGGAACAACCTTAATAGCCAAGATGTCTGCAGCTTCGTTGCCACAGATGTTAACATGGCAGGGACTCCACTGAAAGTGGACTTCTCTACCCTTGGCAAGAATTTTAAGATGGGTGATTATCTGCATGCCCACAAAGTCGCACACTCCACTCCAGTCCTGTAGGTATTGGATCGAGCTTCGACTGTCGGTGAGGATCCAAATGTCACAAGATTTAATTCCATGGAGGATAATCTTTAATCCTTCATTTATGGGAATTAATTAGCTTCTGAATACAGAGCAATTGTCCGGATTGAGTCTAGAAAACTGGACAGAAAGACTCTCAATAAAAATGAATGAGTTATAATCGAAGTTTGTCGGCATGCTATCAGTTATAGTATCACGAGGAACAAAAAATGGATCCTAAACAGTTTTAAACTATTTCCACAAAGCGAATCCAAAATATGTTAAATAAAATCTTTAAGTATAAATATAAAAAATAACTGATCTCTTTTCTCCAACTCAATATTTCTAATATAATATACATCTAAAATAATAAATTTATTATTAACCAACCAATAAAAACAAAGATGACAACACTATGATAACTGAAATTGGCTTCTCACTAATTTTGAAACTAAGTTGTAGTAATAATTCAGTTTATCAAAAGTAATCAAAATTCACAAGAGAAAATTTACTCTTACTGTATTCGCCATAAGATTCAAATTCAGCCATATTTCATCTCCGTTCTAATGAATGATTCATAAATAAAACAAAGAATAATTCCTCAATATCCATATTTCTCTATTTAATATTTACAAATTTAATAGGAGGATAAATATATTTTCATGAAATTATTTACAAAATTTATTTCGTTGTGCACACATCTACATTCCTTACGGATCAAAACAGTATTTTATTTACTTTTTTCCACGTGGTAGCATGGGATCTTAACTTGACGTTATGTCATCTAATTGGCAAAGGGGCTTACATTATTTTTTGATGATTTCTGAGATTTCCAACATGAACGATAATAAATGTTTTTCGATACGTAATACTACTAATATATTCTCAATTCATTGATCCTTTGCAATTATTTACTTAATTTTTCAGTTTAATATACAAAATAAACGATTGATTAACTTGCTTAATCGTATTCAAATTGACTATCGCCTTTAAGTTCATTAAATATTCATCAAATATTTTTCAAGATATTACTCAATAATAAGTCTAAAATCAAAAGACCAAATATTTTTTACTTAATGGGTTTGTTTTCGTTTCTAATAATTTGACTCCGGTTGTTTCATTTCTTAGTGTAAAACATAAATTGGTCTTTGAATTCTAAACCGAATATTAATATGAATGAAAATATTAGAAGTCTAAATCAGGAATATGATATCTGAAAAAAATATTTCTTAAATTATTTAAAAAAAAAAAAAAAAGACTTAAACATTAATACCAAATATAAGATTTTTACTGCATTTTACTCGTTTTATAATAAGAACTTTAATCACTCTAAATTTTGTTACCATTTTCTTTCTTCTGTAATATAATCACTTATATTATTCAATTCCGCTTTCTCTATATATACATTAGTTCGCACTTTCTCTCTCTATACATATCTCATGTTCGAAAATTTCAATTATAAATAAAATAGTTTTTATTCATCCATTCAAGTTTAAAAACTTTATTTTAAACTTTAAGTGAATAACAATTGGTGCAAATACAATTTTTTCAAATATTAATTCATTAATTAAATATAATTAATTTTACTAGTTTCCTGCATAAGAAAAATGTCCAATAGTGTATAATAATAATATGTATATAAGAATAAAATGCACAATAATTCCATATTCTTATATTTTTTTATATTGTCTATTTTTATAATGATAGTAATTATAAAATAAGTCAAATCATCATTTTCAACTTGTAGTGAATGAAACTTAATGTTGTAACATAGTTTTTCAAATATTAATTCATGAGTTAAATTAAATTAATTAATTTTATGTGATATAAAAATACACCATTTTGCAGTGGTGCCATCTGTTGGCATAAACAGTTAATCCTTAAATTTGTTTTTATATCTACTTAAATTTGTTTTTATTCTCTTAAAAATGGATTTATTACCTCCTTAGAGAATTAAACTTTCTGGTTTTGATAAATATTTGTGAAAGATTTGGAAAGTGTGTATGTAAGAGTGAAAGAGAAAATTTTTCTTATTTAGAAAAATAAATATAAATTGTTCATAAAAGGCTTTCTGCAATATAGTTAAATGAAAAATTTGTCTTGCAAAGGTAAAATTGGTAGAGCGTGGAATTTTCATATTTTTGAATTGAATCTCGTCGAAACATAAAACTAATCTAAATAATAAACTAAACAAAAAAGATCGGATTAACGATATTGATGCATGTCTCACAAATGGACAATGCAAAAATCAAATTTAACTAAAATAAAATTTTTCTTTGTTAACTCAAATAGAAATTGACTTAGAAAATGTTTTATATATTACCTATTTTTAACTAATTACTTACAATACTCTAGACAGTTGCTATAAACTATTTTTCTTCAATGAAAGAATATTTTAAACATAAAGTTATCCTGTTTTAAATTATATAATGTATTTTTATAATAAATGCATAAATTTTGACAGTAAAAATATAAGCACGAGTATCAAGAATGAATTGAAAATATTTTGGTTTTGCTGAAAACTTAATTTAAGTTTAAATTTTTTTATAGCTAAAAGATATTTTTAAGCTGGTTCTCTCTTCAAAAATATTTATTTTTTGGGAAGCTGTACAGATTTCTCCAGTTTTAGATTTATTGAATTGGAAAAAAAAAAAAAAAAAAAAAAAATAGAAATAGTGTTGTAGTTTACTTTTGCTTTTATAGATGGCAGCACCACAAAATAAAATTTAAGTTCTTTATTTTCACTTGTGAAAATAAGTTCTTTTTAGTAATTCATTGAACAAAATATTACGTCCCATCCTTCAAATATTTCAAATAAAGGAAATTTTGAATTAAAAAAATAATTAAAAAATTGAACAGCTATATATATTTCATCAATGTTATCGGAAATTTTTTAAAATACCATGAAATTTCGGATTAAATTTAATGTTGTTAAAATTATGTGTCGTAATTAAACATATATTTTATAAACGAGTATTTTAATTTTTTTAAAAAGCTTATTGTTTAATCGCATTGGTAAAAGTAAAAGTGTAGGTAGATCAACATTCATCTTAAATTTTCACAAAACATGAAAACCCAATACAATTCTACATCAACAAGTTTGTAAGTAAACAATTTCACTTCTGGAATGTTAAAATTTATTTTTTTTCGATTGAACTACCATTAGAAATTCCTTTTAAGAAATTTAGAAGTTTATATAGATGCCTGAAATCTCATGTTCGAGACCTGGCTTAACCAAAACCTAATACTAAGAAAGCTGTGTCTACCAAATCAAGCCTAGTGACTTGACCATTTAACTTTGGTCGAAAGTTCCGAGGTGTTTACTGACTTCGAAACAGCAATATTGCCTAAACACGAAGATTCAGATGGTGCTGCCATCTATGAGCAAAATATCGTATTTCCACCTTCGTATGAGGGTGCTTTATTCACAAACGGAAGACGCTGTCTCTCTGACTTCATTCGCCTAGTCTATTGACGGGTGGGCTTGGCGTTGCCAAATTGCATCAGTAACAACAATAACAACACAAATAAGGAAGGACACTAAGATAATCAATGATTTGAACCCTTGTAATTTTTGCAGTGCCATCATTAATCTTGTTCAAAAATGAATTGAATACTACTGACTATAGAAGAGTAAGGTTTTTAAAATACTAGTAAATTTGCTTTCCTTGCCCTTTGCGTTGAACTACTAATCATCCTTGTCAAGAAAATAGGCAGCAATCTTTAATTATTTAATAAAAAAGTATTTTGACAAAGTAGAAAGTAGTTGAAATTTGATCAACATCCAACCTTGGAATGTTGATCAACATTCAACTTTGAGAATCGAAATCTTCAATTTTTTGCATTGACAAAAATGTGATCCTGTGAAAACACAATTTTAACATTTTAAATCAACTTTCAAAATTTAGAAATTAATTAAGTTATAGCATTCAAGCTTAAAATCTTTTTTTTTTTTTTTTTTTTTTTTTTTTTTTTTTGCAAATTCTAAAGGATTCATACATTTTAATTTCGAGTGTTTAAATTCAAAATTTTTATAATAATTTAAATAGTGAATCATAATGAACCATAAGTAGGATATCTATCTATCTATCTAATCTATATATATATATATATATATATATATATATTGAATATAGAAAAGAAACCATTTGTGTAGGTCTAAGGTTTGGTAGGTTTGTAGCCACCGGGCCATTTACCTTGATTTTATAGTGAAATTGATTGGAGCCTAAAATTAATCTGCATAACAAATAGACAGTTCTAGCACACACAAATAAATTTTATGCAATAATTTTAACTCAAGGAATAGTAAGTACTCCCAAGGGATTGTACAATACATGGCAATGAATATTTGTAATAAAAATAAAATTTCTTTGAATTATCCTTTTAAATTAAAAATAAAAATTCAACTTCTTGATTTGCATATTTAAATGAAAAGAATAATTTACAGAAACAAAATATTTGTACAAATACAATTATTTACATACAAACATTAAGGAAACAAAATTCTTGATTAATACAGTTATACATGATAAAACAATCAAATTTATTTAATTGTTTGTTTGAGATCTTCTTAATAATAATAAAAAAAAAGACATATATATATACACATATATAACAACTTTTTTTATATAAATATGTATAGAAGTTAAGAAGGAGAAATAACTATCTACAAAGTGTGTGATTAAGAAAAAGATTATGACAGTAGTAAAAGGAATGTAATAAGTGAGGGACAAAGTAAGTATACCACTTTTGTTATAAAGAAATAGGCACGATCATGTCTAATTACAAGGTTTGTTTGTAAGCATTCCGAAACTCTAGAGAAGAATTTGTGGAGTTGAATGGCAGCAATTATTTCAGATTATGAAATGTTTACTTATTTTGATTTTTTCATTCCCATTGAACATTTAGGGAAGTGGATCGAAAGATTTGTTTGTGGTTTAAGCCTCAGTACAGCTCTTGATCTATGAAAATTAATTAATTGATATGGATTGTATTTATCAATTTTTTGAATTTCCGTATTAGAAATTTGGTAAAGTTTGTCATAAAATCTAAATGATAGATATTTTATATAGTTAACTAGCGTTAGTATGCCAAGGTTTTTTCTAATTTGTTCATTCCTAATGTAATAAACGGATTGCGGGATTAGTCTGAGCAATTTGCTTTGTTGAGCTTCCAGTATTTTAAGATTAGTTTCTGCAGCCCCGCCCCAAATTGGTGCTGCATATGTGATAATTGGTCTCAAGTAGGCTTTATAGATTAATAATTTATTGGGTAGTGAAAGCTTTGAGCTGTATGCCATAAGTGGGAAAAGAGTTTTAAACCATTTGTGTATTGATCTATACAGTTTTTTTTATAATTCATGCATTATATAAACCCCAAAGCTTCAATTGAATCTACAGGAAATGAAGTGGATCCTTAAAAGATTGATGTCAATTTTAGCTGACCTACGGAACTCCAGATTCGAATCTGAACCCTTCTATTTCGAAAACCGACGGTTCAAGACTTTCTGCTATATTTCTATATTATAGAAACTTCTATGAAATATTTAATGTAAAAAGTTACAGATATACAAAAAAATTCATATATTCTGATTACATCTATAAAGATTATTGTTAAAAACTCTTAAAGACCATCGTATTTAAGTACAGACCGATATGTTGATATAGAACATTCTGCTATAACAGCATTTATGTCAGTACTTTAATACAACAACACAGCACTGGCAATATATGCCGATACTAGTATATTATGTACTAAGTCTTCTTAAATATAAAGAAAAGACGCAGATTCAAGGAGACAAATACTTAAGAAGAGTTAAGTTTTCTTAAGTATGAATAAATAGAAAAACATAAGACACAAATATATATACTAAATGCTTATACTTGTTCCTTTGAATCAAGACCTTTTTATTTAATCTATATAAATTAATTAAAGAATTGAGAAAAAAAATTAAAAAAATTATTTTTAAGTAATTTTACAAATAATAATATATTACGCATAGAGTGATTTAAATAAATTTTTTTCATTTTATAAGAACTTTCTTTCCTAAATAATACATCAAAAATTAATTTTGTCTACTAAATTACGAGAATAGTGAATAAAATTATTGTTATTCATGAATAAATATTTTTCAAAATGAAAAGGCAACTTTTTATATTACTTACGCTTATTTTCTTGAAAGCCACGATTTATGTGCACTTGAAAACAGTTTGTTTAGTCTACCAACCTAAAGCGGTTTTGTTATTTATAATATTTCTTATTCTGATTCAAATATCGAAGATTTTAAACATCTTATCAATATGTAAACAAAAGTTAAAAAGATTCATAGAACAGATTGAATTTTTTTTTTTTAAATATCCCCTTTTCACGTCATTTCTGAAAACAAAAATGTATAACTTTGTTTTAAATGAATACTATTGATTCAGCTAGAAACTATCATAATTGTAAATTAAAAACGCAGTCAATTTACAATTCATTAAAATGGTTTCATAGATAACGGTACTTATATTTTCCCTTGTATTAATTAATACACAATTTGCAATTAACTTAAACAAAATAGTAAAATTCATTTTTAACAACAACTATCATTCAGAAACAACAACTATCTAATAATATATATTATATTATCAGATAGTTGTTGTTTCTGATGACACTTGACAACGCCAAGCCTAACCGTCCGAAACTGGGCGATCAAAGTCAGAGAAAACGTCTTCCATTTTTGAATAGAGCATTCTCATTCGAAGGTGGAAGTACGACTTTTGGCTCATAGGTGGCAGCACCATCTGAATCTTCCAATTCGGAGATTGAAACCAATGAAGACCCATAGCCTGGCTCCAACCACCCCCAGAGGTATTAATTTGGAATGGGAACATGGAGGGCATTGTGACTTTTTAAGCTTGTTACTGGTAGGGTCTCCCAAGCCGGACAGGTCGAAAGGTAGGTGCCAGACGAAAAGGAACACCATCAAGAGCCAAGACAGACCTCTACCTCAGGTGCTCAGATTACCGGATTCGCAAAGGCTGCATTTCACCTTCTCCTTTATAACACACATTTTTATGTTTCAAGTAACAAGATTTTATTGTGAAACAGTCTTCAATATTTTATCTGTTGTTCTAAGGAATTAAAGTTTCATTGAAATATTTCTGTACTTTCATTTGTTACGCGTGTATTCTCATTTTTTTTATGTCAAAGTGTGGCTATAACACAAAAATTATCTTCACATTTTTTTTCGCTCTTCCAGAATTATTTCTAACATTGTAGCACCGAAACGGATGTTATCGAACATTAATGAATGTGTTTCAAATTCAAAATAAATTAGAATTGCTTACGCAGGATCAATTATTATCTTAGAATTTACTTAAAAGGATAAACAGTTACTGAATATCATTACAGAATATTATAAATAACCTAAAGAATAATCAATGTGAAGAATCAATATTGAATTGGAAATTCATAAAGATTTAAAAAAAAAAAAAAAAAAAAGAAAGAAGAATAAGTATGCGGTAAGGGCTGCAATACATTATTTTGTAATTTACCGTAATCTCCATATTTTTAATCACTAAGCTTTCTACACCTCATAAAATGCTATATCTAGAATATAAATCTCGAATTTTCATAATAGTTGAGTTTAAATATACAGAGATTATTGCTATAATTTACATCTCAAGGATATTATAGTGTCTTATTGATGATTTGTCGTCTAAAACAAACACCAAAAGAATGAATAGCAAAAATAAATCAAAATAATTAATTCATTGCCTGTTTGTTGCACTTTTTTCTTTCCCAAATTTTCACTTTAAGCATGCTTATCAAATTCATAGTTTCTATCACAACATGATGATCTTTGAATCAGAATTATGCATGTTACTCACTAATAACGTAAGTTACGTCTTCATCTAGCAGTACTATTTGCCAGCTTGCAAGCAAATAGGAACTTCTGAAAGAATCTTTGTCTCTCTAATGGTCTGCATTAAACACTCTTAAAAGTTTATTTACTCAAATCTTTTGAATAAGAAACAAATGCCTCTGCTAAGCAAGTCACTGTTTGTACTCAATTAACATATCAAATGTAATTTTTTATGATAAAAATTTTAATTTCTTAATCGAAATAAGAAAATATTTATTTTTAAAAGATAAAAACTATAATTACGTATAGTGAATAACCTAAAACCAAAAATCTGTTAGGAGGTTTTCTTTCTGATTGAACTATTTCATAGATAATGAGCCGGATTCACCTGTCGCAAGAGAGGAAACCCCACAAACTGTCACCTACTCATCAATGGTAGGTCCAAGATATGATCTATCACTGTTTTAATGTGTCTGTTCATCTATGGAAGATCCAAGATTTAATCTATCACTGTTTTATTGTGTCTGTTCATCTATGGAAGATCCAAGATTTGGGCTATCACTGTTTGGTTGTGTTTGTTCATCTATGGAAGATCCAAGGTTTGAACTATCACTGTTTTGATGTGTCTGTTCATCTATGGAAGATCCAAGATTTAATCTATCACTGTTTTATTGTGTCTGTTCATCTATGGAAGATCCAAGATTTGGGCTATCACTTTTTGGTTGTGTTTGTTCATCTATGGAAGATCCAAGATTTGAACTATCACTATTTTGATGTGTCTGTTCATCTATGGAAGATCCAAGATTTAATCTATCACTGTTTTATTGTGTCTGTTCATCTATGGAAGATCCAAGATTTGGGCTATCACTGTTTGGTTGTGTTTGTTCATCTATGGAAGATCCAAGATTTGAACTATCACTGTTTTGATGTGTCTGTTCATCTATGGAAGATCCAAGATTTGGGCTATCACTGTTTTGATGTGTCTGTTCATCTATGGAAGATCCAAGATTTGGGCTATCATTGTTTTATTGTGTTTATTCATCTATGGAATATTCAAGATTTGATCTATCACTGTTTTGATATGTCTGTTCGTCTATCGAATATCCAAGATTTTAGCTATCACTGTTTTGTTGTGTCTGTTCATCTATGGAGGATCCAAAATTTGATCTATCGATGTTGTGTTTCTGCTTCTGATATGCATGTCAATGAGACAGGCATGTAAAAAGCAAAAACACAACAGTTAAAGATCAACTCTTGTGGATCTTCCATTTCGAGACATAATTTTAACTGAATGATAATAAGTTTAGTGAAAAATTAATAGAAAAGGAATTAAAAACACACAAAATGCTTATTTATCATGTTCAATATTTCTCAAATCTTAAAAATCTGATGTCTAATGGTGAAAAAATCGTTTTTACAATTATTCTTCACTTTTAACAATTTCTCAACAAGTAAGCAATAGTTCTAAGTCTGTAAGAGAAAATAAATACAGTATATTTTAACAAATTAGGATAAAAAGTGAAAAAATAACAAATTTTAAAAACTGATATGTCGTAGGAAAATATAATTTGATTCGAATCTATTAAGTATCATCATAAGAAATAAGCAATGCCTGGTATTGGATAAACTTTCGAAAATCTTAAAATATATAAAAGTATAAACTCTACGCATTAAAAAGTGGTTTTGTTATGAAATAAAATTGGTTTTTATTATTTTAATAACATTTTTATTCTAATATTTAATACTTTTGATTGTAAATCAATCAAACAATGAATATCTGAGTCTTTTTCATCATTAACTTTCCTTTGTTAAGATTTTCACTATATATTTGAGATTAATTGAGAAATAATAAAATTAATTATTTCAAAATTTGTTTATTTTTTTATGTGGAAGAAATTTAATTTTTTAGAATTTAAATATCGATGACAATTTATAAAGAGCGTCATATTCGCTCTTGAATAACAGAGAGTTAAGTCTATTTACTTTTCTAAACAGGAAATTGTCAATATTAGAAATAACTAATAAATAATAATAAAAAACATTTCATGCAATGCAATAATCCTTATCCTCAGTAGTGTTTTTATATCTTACCATCTCTACAATAAATATTGTTTATGTCCTTATGAGCATTTTTTCTTAAAAGTAGAAACAATTATTATTATTGGAACATGTAATGGAAGAAATATAGAACGATTGTAATAAATAATGGAAACCAGTTTTAAACAAAGCAAATATATTAAAAAAACAACATAAATATAAAATAAAATCTTAAACCTAAAAGTAAATTTCCAACAATATGTTAAGTAATATCAGTGAAAGACGCTAAACACAAAATGTTTACAAGTATTAACAACGAGCGCAATTGTTGTGACGTCCATTCGCTCAGCGTGACGTCACAATCAACAGCATGCATCTGAGTGTGACCTATTTTATTAGACAAAATGTCTATGACGTCATTGGATGATATTGGTAATGAGTTTGAAACAATCACGTGATTCATTTTCCAACCAACTTATAATACACTTTTATTCTCTCCTTATAATTTATTTAGTTTGTGAATTGTAAATCATTGACTTTAATTCTCATTTAAAAAAATCAAAATAAGATTATCACCATACATTTTTTTCTAAAACTCTATCCATGTGTGTTCTAGTAATCTTAAAAGATAGATATAGCTCTTTAAATAATTTTTTTTATGTTTTGAATATATGTACTGTTTTAAAAATAAACAAATTTTCACTAAATAATATATTTATGCTAATTATATTAATTAACATACAATGAGCTGTATTGAAGATTTGTATTCATTTACAAACCTTTTGATGCTATATAAGCCGATAACTATAGTAACCCAATTTTTCCCTATGATAACTTCAATTTTTTTGAATTAAAATGAATACAATTCAAAATTGGATATATACACATTAATTTATCATCAAGATTCTTTTAATAAAATTTTTCATTCAAAATTATTTACATTAGAAGTTATATTCTTCTGTAAAATTTGGACTTTTAATTTTAATATTTGTTGGTTTCCTTAATATCGCATTTTAAAATTGTAGCTGTCCATTTCATTTTTTATTTTTTCGCATGCAATATTTTCTTAATTATTTCAGTAACAAAAAACACTTTCACATTTAAAAAAAAAAAACATAAATATAAATGATGTAAAAATCCAACTAAAATTATTCTATTTATTATTTTGTAGGTATAAATTAAACAAAATGAGTTGTAATAAATATTTTTCAAATATTATGAAAATATTTTAAATTTTTAAGATCAATTTTAATTTTTTAAATAAGTTTTGCATATAAAATACAAATGCATTAGCTGTGCTAAAAAGTCAGGAATATTTCAAAAATTTTATAAATAGATTAAAAATTCCATAAAAAAAATCCTTTGAAGTTAGTAGTTAATAGGAAAATATAAATCCTAAAATTTGTGCTATTTATAAATTAGATTATTTAATTTTGCTGGAATCACAAATTCCCTTAAAACTTAATTTTGATGTGCTTTACGAAGCAAATTTTACTAAATTTGTTGTTGCTTATCCCCCCTGGTGTAGGAAAGCCTACACCAGGTCCAGAAGACCCCGACGCGCCAGATTCTCATAGATTAGATCTGTTAGTAAGCCGATGCCAGTTAGTTAAACACAAAAAAAATTTAATTGCATCTAGTTAGAAGACAAATTGAACATAAATGTGTGGTAATCAATACTAATGAATAAAGACGGTTACAGTGAAGAATGTAATAAATTTTAGAAACTTCTTATATCAGTCTCTAAGGGAATGGTAACAAAAAAGAAGAGCCAGATGAAAAGCATAAAAGCGTCTTGTTAGTCTATTGAACGAGATACCCGGGGAGATGCATTCCTTGTTTGGGTGGGTGTAGGCGCCAAGCGAACACGTAATCTCAGCTAAAGAGGGAATCTCAGAGAGAAGTGGGTGAGCGGGTACTATTCCTAGAGATGTGTCTCACTGTCCCCGGCAAAACCAACAGTTGTCATGGCGACGGTTGAGCATGAGTAATTCCTTGCCAAAGTGGATGCTCGAGCTGCTCTTGTAAACAGTAAAACTCTGCACTTTGATAGGCTGTCATCTCGTCGCTCATACATGAAAAGCGCTGGGGGGAACTCATGTATTTTTGATGGGTGCTTGTGCTATTTACTACTCACGTTTTGCGGAATGATTAGGACCGTGTTCGTCGTATTATTGGTTTTTAGGTGATCCTAAGCTAAAGATCCTAAAAAGCTTATGAAATAGTAACATTAATAGTACGAATAGCTGAAAATCCTTATTAGACATTTGAGCACTTGCCACATAATTTTTTTTTTCCTTAAGAGATTCTCATAGTCGTCATAATCACGTGTTTCAAAGCTGAAAACCAGGAAAATTTTCGATCATCGAGTCTGAATGATATCTATCCCTACATGAAGCAGAATTGTAAAACCCGTATCCCATTTTTTATTAACTGCTGGAATTGAACCCAAGACCTTTCACTGCAAATAACGAGATCTATCAGTCGGCTTAGTTTATAAATATTTATGTGCAATGCAATATTCTATCACAAATTACACATAATTTTTTTTTATCTAGACATGATTCTGTCTAATAACTTTATATTCTCATCTTTTTTCTTCTCTTCTTTTTACCTCACTTTTAAAATTATAGTTATATATTCATTTATTAATTTATAGTTAGATATTTATGATATAAAAATTTAAATATATTATCTTGCTAAGTGCTATAGAATTAAGGTATTTTTCATAAAAAATTTTTTTATCACCTTTTCCATGTAAAAGTATTTTTTATTAAATTATTAATATATAAAACAGAAATGCAACAATCATATCCCAATTTACAGTAAAGGTTGGGATTGAATTCAAGATCATTCACTGCATATAACTTTAATAGAATAAGTTTATGAATATGTTTATAAGACATACATATCATAAATAAGCATTTCATTAAAATAAAATAATCCTTTAATTATGTAATTAAAATTAAATTGATAAATATAATTGTGTGTGGTTTTTGTGTGCCAGCTAGGCTGGCATTATGGGGAGAGCTGTTATCTACTTTTCCAATTAAACCGTAATTTTGGTGTGGAGTCCAACTTCTTCAGTACACATATGCCACATCCCACCACCATATTTTGATATTTATACAATCTTAAAACCTGTTTATTGGACGAGAGACATTCACCTATAATTTCTGAATAAGAAAGGACAAAGAAACACAGAGAAAGAAAGGAAGGAAGGAAACGTCCATGCCGGATTCGAACATGGAATCAACATCCTGGGAGTCAGGAGCGCTAACCACTCAGCCATCGGCCAGCAATAAAAATTAAAATGAAATGAAATTATCATTGTTAATAAATAAGTGTTAACTGATAATTAACTTTAGATACTGAGAAATTTTCCGGACCTTAGTGTTTTAATGAAGTTCCGAAATCGAATTCATATTTTACATTTATTCGTCAAAGTAACAAAATATACCAATATTAAAAAAAAAAAAAAAAAAAAAAAAAAAAAAAAAAAAAAATTGGAAATAAGTCTATTTCTGACTATCATTTCCAATATTTAAATTTATTACCACATAAACTAGAAAACATATTTTGAAGATGGATGAGTTTTAATAGAAAAGATTTCAATGCAAAGATATGAACCATAGATTTAGGGCTTCTTTAAAAGGCTGGAGGTACACAAATCAATAGGGTACAAACAAAATAAAGTATGGCAAGAGATTTTCATTAAGAAAATATTAAAATGCAAAAAATTTCATGCATCTAATTAAAGTGGACGCCAAACAACTAAAAACACTTGTATCTATGTTCGGGGGGGGGGACTCGAAAACAGCTGGTGTTGAGACTAGACTTTAATCAATATACAAAAGTAAGGTGGTGAGCTCGAATCCCAGCTTAGTCA
The DNA here is from genome assembly GCA_026290005.1 of Latrodectus geometricus. Classification (NCBI taxonomy): domain Eukaryota; kingdom Metazoa; phylum Arthropoda; class Arachnida; order Araneae; family Theridiidae; genus Latrodectus; species Latrodectus geometricus. The sequence continues at coordinate 20,592 of JAPDSC010042541.1, forward strand.
AAGATCTGTCGTGGTCACTAATGGTGACTGGGGCACGTAAATGTTGAGTCTCAATGTACACCATATTTCCATTCCAAATTAATACCTCTGGAGGTGGTTTAGAGCCAGGCTATGGGTCTTCTCTGGTTTCAATCTCTAAATTGGAAGATTCAGATGGTGCTGCCATCTATGAGCTAAAAGTCATACTTTCACCTTCGTATAAGGGGGCTATTTAAAAACGGAAGACGCTCTTTCTGACTTCATTCGCCTAAGTCTCTGATGGGCGGGCTTGGCGTTGCCAAGTGTCATTAGTAACAACAACGTGTTTTACACAATCTATAGGATTTTAGTCAGGAAGTTGCAATTGAATTCATCCTTTTAAGTTGATTTTTCACAAATGAAAGTTATCTCAACCAGGAACGGCAAAATAGATATACCTTGCTTTCTTTATATCTCAGAAGCTGATAGAACATTTTTTTTCCATGGTTAATGATTGCTTACAAAAATTATATTGTTGGCTTTATATTGATTATGACATTACATGACAACATTACATTAACAATTTAACATATTTTTAAGTATTTTATATGGTTTAGTGCTTCCACATATGTTTCTGTGAATGCATTAATGTGAAGTTGGGATGAGCTGATTTGGTTCTAAAGACATTAATGTGTGATTACACTTTAGTATATTTTTTATAGTGCGTTTGTCATTACATCCCAGAATAAAGTATGTTCATTTTTATAAAAATCAAGCACAGATTTGTTTGTTCTCTGTAAGCTAAAATCAAACATCACGTCAGGTATCCATTTTGAGAAGGTAACCACGTACTTTTCATTATGTAATTCGACCACGTACTTTTCATTATGTAATATATATATGATTCATACGCAATCTTACCAATTATAGTCATATGTAATTTCAATTTTTATTAATAAGAAATCTAAATTCAAAATCATAAATTTAATAAAGAAAACTACTTTCAATTCAAGAGAACACATAAAAATAATATGTATGAACAAAAAAATTTGTCAAGTCTTGCAAATTAGTAGAAGTTCCTGTCTTGTGATATAAATTTCCAATGTTTTCTATCAGCGTAGTTTCAATTCTAAGAGTCAACTTACTCAGAAGAATAAATGTACCCTGAAATATGGTTACAGTTATATTTCATGGGTATATTGAAATTAATGTAGCTTCCTCCTTAGCAGAATTTCTGATTATTTAGTGCAAAATGTTATCATTAGAAAAACCACAAACGATATTAAAGAGCATCGAAGATTTCTTTCTTATCAATATCTATTTTCTGATAATTTCAATTTAGCTATTACACGTATCTAAAACAAGTCTAATATATTTATATACAATAAATGTTCAAGCATTTTACAAAAAGTACACGCTCCATTTCCTGCTCTTAACTTCAACCGCAGTAAAATATATGTTGTCCTAAATCCACTACGAATTCTGAGTAAAAAAAAAGGGGGAAGATTAAAAGACACAAAAATGAAATAAAGCAATAAAAAAAAAAACGCCTAAGAAAAACATCGGGAGGAGTGAAATATACGAAAGTCCCGTCGGTGCGTGGGAGTAGATCACAAGCACCTCGGGAATCTTATGTGAGCAAGACTCATTTGAACCTCGAAAGCTCCCATTTAAAGCTACCCACCCTCGCCGATATATCTGTAATATTCTCGGAGCTCTTCCACGGTGACGTCACATATTTTTCGTTATTTTAACGTTGGGCTTTCTACATCTTCCCATTTTTCATCCTCAGAGGGAATGTATATTTGGAATCCTCTCTTGCCTGCGAGGATCGTTTCTACTTCCACTTGAGTGACCTATAAATAGAACACCCCGAACCAAAATATTGGCAGTCTGTGGGTGGGGGGTGGGTGGGAAATTTGGGTAAGCATCCCTCTTTGTGTCCTCTTTTGATATCAGCGTGGAAGCCATTGACAAGGTCACGTTAGAAGCGGTTGTCTTTCAACACATTTTCATCATAGAAATTATTTTAAGAAAACAACTCTTAAAATTCTTTTTGTTTTGTAGCTTTGTAGCAAATAAATAATAATATTAGTTTGGGGAAAAAGTGATCCATTATTTTTTCGGTAGACGTCTGTAGTGATCGCTATCTCGTGAGGTATCTATCAAACAATTTCAGATTTATGCTCGTTGGAAAGGTGACATTTGACACTAAAATATCCTCTTGCGGTTTTTTGTTTGATTCATTCAGTTACGAGTACAAGGTTTCAAAAATGGAAGACAACAAACAGAAAATTCGATACATTTTCGTTTTTCTCTTGTAACGGCAAAAAAGATAGCCGGGTGGCAAAAATTGTGAAAGGAGAATTCAACAATGTGTGAAAGGAGAATTCAAT
>JAPDSC010042541.1:22955-33502 GCA_026290005.1 Latrodectus geometricus
TCTTGTAACGGCAAAAAAGATAGCCGGGTGGCTAAAATTGTGAAAGGTGTTTATCGTCCTATATAAGACTGTAACAACCAGTTACGCACATTTTTTGTTTCGTCGATTCCGTTTGGGTATTTGGATGTTAGAGATGCACCTCGCATGGGGATGCAGCATCGTCGAAAATGTCTATAAAATATCAAAAATGATCGAAGTTAACCGCATGTCAGCAGTCGTAACGCGCAAGACCTAAAAATCTACATGAAAACTGTTTTAAACCTTTTTACAAAGTGAATCCAAAAGAAGTTTTAAAAAGTTCACGTAAAAATAATGGATTTCTTTTTCCCCAACCTAATATTCTTAAGTTAATGTTGAATAGTTGCAGCTGAAAACTAAAATTAGGTATATTTTATTAGTTAGCAAATTTAGGTAAGAATCTTTCCTTTAGATATAAACTCAAAAGCCATTTAGTAGGTCATGTTGCAAAAGGTGTTCTCCTAGCTGCAAATACAATATATTTTTTTTTATCAAAGAATTGTTCCATGAAGCTATTTGTAGTTTCTTCGTTTTATAGCAAAAAATTATAATTTTAAACTGTTAATGTGCAGATGGAAAAAAATTCAGACTTTATTATTAACTAGGAAATTTAGGTAAGGATCATGGCGTGCAAAATCATTGATCAAAAGCGATTGTATGTCAACTGTGCAAATGTAGCTTTTCATTGCAGCAAGAGACCCATGAAATCAGATACTTTTAATATTTTGACAGAAATAACAATTTACATTAAGAATATTGGAAATATGGAGAACTTTTTAATATACGGAATAATTAGAATATATGGAAAAATTTAGAATATATGGAAAGAATTTAGAATATATGGAAAAATTGGCGAACTAAACACATACATGTATTTTTAGATAAAAAGTTTCACCAAGGATTTTTTGCTTGGTCTTCTTTCGATACCAGTGATAGAAGCCTTTGAAAAGATCCTACTAAAAGCGAGTGTTTTTCACCTACAAATACAATTTCAATATAGAATTGTTAATTAACTAAAGTAGTGCTTATAATTTTATTTTTGTTTTATAGAAAAAATAATGATAATTTTCAATAATTATATTTGAATATATGTAATTGAAAGCTAAAATGTATGTCATTGGATGCCAATTTTGTGTAAGGATTGTACATCAACTTGACATGTGGTTTCATCATAGAATTGTTCCATGAATTTATTTGAAATTTGAAATTTCTAATTTGAAATTTCTATTTGAAATTTTTTTTTGTAGCAAAAAACAATATTTTTTATGAGTTATGTCCTATAAGTGGAACTGGAAGCTTGAATTATATTATTGGCTTTTAGATATGGGCAAAGACTTTACTTTTTCCTCCTTAGATATCAATGCAGAAGTCAGTGATAATGTCAGATTATAAGCGATGGTTTGTCAGATGCAAATGAGATTCTATCACTGTAGTCCATGAATTTAGCTGCTTTTTAAATTGATTTTTATTTATTTTGAAGCTAAAAATCTGTATGAGATAATTTAAAATGGATACATTTGGAAACTAAAAATAGATACATATTATTAGTTGTCGTAAAGGGTCAAACTTAATCGCCTTTCACTATTAATGCAAAAGCCATTGACAACGTCAAGTTATACTAACATGTGAACACAGTTTTGTAGCAGAACTGTTTCATGAAAGCAAATACTTGTCACATGATTTCTTTGTTTTATAACAAAAAAACATTATTTTCATAAGCTAATATTGAATATATGCAACTAAATATAAGTTTAGATGAATGGTATTGGCTGTCAAATTTGAGTATAATTGCTCTTTTTCAATATCACATCAAAAATCTAATGACAAAGTCACTTTTTAAGCCGTGAAATATTAATAAAGTCAATCATTCTCTAAACGGGCATTCAACATTTGTTACTTTTCATGTAACAGTACCAAGTAAAGATTGTATACACATTATATATTTTTTATGCTCATATGTGAGTTATATAAAAGTGCATAGTTTAATTTTATACAGAAATTTGACAGTGCATTTTAAAATTGTTACTTAGTGACATTTAAAAATAAATAAACCATTAAAATTTTCAAGCTCTTCAACATTTGAATATCCTGAACGCTGCCATTGCTTGGTTGGTTAAGGCCTCGTTCTCGTTACTAAAAGGTGGTGAGTTCAAGCCCGGCTTAGCCGAAGATCTGTCGTGTTCACTCATGGTGACTAGGGCACGCAAAATATGTCGGGTCACACTGTCCTCCATGTTCTTATTCCAAATTAATGCATCTGGGGTGGTTGGAGCCAGGCTAAGGGTCTTCTCTGGTTTCAATCTCTGAATTGGAAGATTCGGATGGTGCTGCCATCTATGAGTCAAAAGTCGTACTTCCACCTTGGTATGAGGGTGCTCTATTAAAAAAAATGGAAGGCCCTCTCTCAGACTTCATTCGCCTAGTCTCTGACGGGTGGTCTTGGCGTTGCCAAGTGACATTAGAAACAACAACATATCCGGAACAGTTTTTAAGAAAGGGGAAAAGGTATTTTGATGAAAGAGAAGAAAGGTATTTAATTGTGGATATAGAATTGTTTTCAAGTGAAATGATGAAAGATAATTAGGCATTTTATGTTCTAACATCGACAATTGTCAAATTATTTGCTTAAATGACCAAAATGTCCATATGAATTCATTTTACATTACCAAAAAAAAAAAATGTTTTGAGAAGACTCACTCAGAATCATTGAAGGGGTTATTATTGACGAAATTAGAGGATTAAAATTAGCCAGATTGGAAAATTCCTACGTAAACACGAATGGAATTCAATCTATCGGAATGCTGGCTGTCAATGCAAACTATTTAAAGGATAAGCGAGAAAAATGGCCAAATAAGGTCACTTGTAACCTGTTAGATTCAAATTCAAAGGATCTTATGCAGCGGCCACATAAAGCAAATAAGACTTTCATAAACAAATCTCGAAGTTTACTCCACTTGTGAGTTTGACGTCACAAAAAGTGCTTTTTGTCGTCAATTTGTTCCCTGTGCGCAGTTGTCAACAACATCTTAGTTTTGTAACAAAAATGGATAACTTTTGTAAATTTGTATATTTTAAAAACTTTGTGTATTTTTACTTTGTAACTTTGTGTAAATTTGTGTATTTTGAAAATTTCTGTGGGTTGGGAACGATTCCACGTTAAAGTGTGACGTCCGAAGTCTTTTCCGTTGTGATCTTTTGTGGATGTGGAGAGGAGGGTACCAGCTCAGGTGTGAGTTCGTCACTTGACCATAATTCAAAATTCTGAGGCACTTAGTGATGGGCGAGAATTCCAAACCCATTAACTTAATGTACAATCAGGAGCTCACCTGCACTGGTACGTATATATATTGAAAACTATTTATTGACTGTCTGATTTATATAAGATTTGCACTTTAATCATGTCTCCAAATCGAAGAAAAAGCTGTTCTGCAGAAGACTTTAAAAAGAAAGGAACTCTTATTAGAATAAAATAAAAGACTTGTCATAGCTGAAAATATTTTTGTGTGTCGAGAATAACGGATTAATTGTGATTCTAGCTTTAGAATAAGTAATTATAATTCCAGAATAGAATATTACAATATTAGTATAGAATATTAATACTGTTTATTAGCACTGTACTGAATATTAATACTGTTTATACTGAATATTAGCACTGTATCTAATACCAATATAGATCATAAAACTTTCTATAAAGAAGACATATGCCTGGCTCCAACCACCCCCAGAGGTATTAATTTGGAATAGTGGACATGGAGGACAACAGAACATGGAGGACATTGCGACCCAACATATCTTACGTTCCTTAGTCACTATTAGTGAACACGACGGATCTTCGACTAACCCGGGATTCAAACTCACCCACCTTTTGGTAACGAGAATGACCAGCCCCTAATCAACCAAGCCACCCCAGGCTCCGCAAACTATATTCACGTTGGTGTCATAATAAAGTTCTAAAAGCAACATACTTTATTTTCGCTTTCTTTTGATCAGAGGCTTTAATCCTTTATTATATCCATGATTTCAACAGATGTGTGAATTTTTTTTTAATGCCGAGAAATTCTTTTTGTGTGAATTCCATATTTAAAAAAATATCTATAAGAAAAGAGTGAGAGAATGAATGAATATATATTTCCTTTAATCACATTAACTACTTCTATTTATTCAATTATTATTGAATACGAGTTGAATGTATAGCTTCATTATTCCAAAATAAATAAAATAGGAGTTGTTATTGTCGTGTCCAAGTTAGTGAAGATTTTACAGAGCCAAAGGCATTGACAACAAGGACAGGTTTGAGAAACAACTGAAAAATATTATTTTCCAAATTTATATTACTTAATAATGTTACATTACATAATAATTATTAATCAATAAACAGAATTTTGCCGGCCAACCTGTCTAGTGGTTAGCATAACTGACTACGGATGGGGAGGACCTGGGTTCGAATCCATGCTCGGGCAAGGATGTACTTTCTCTTTCTCTGTGTTCTTGTCCTTTCTTCAGATGATGGATGAATGTGGCCCGCCCTATAAACGGGTTTGTGATGGTGTGGCTTGAGCGATGCTACTCGTACCTACGTGACTTGGTTCACATGTGCCCACCGGGTAACGATAAATTGAGTAGCAGTTTCTGGCCTTGTTGCAGCAAATGGGCTAATGTACTTACTTGCTCAAGGGTGCCCGCCATTAGAAATAAAAAAAATAAACAGAATTTTTAATATATAATTAAAAAAATTAGTTAATCTGGTCAAAAATAAAATAAATAACTTGCCTCACATATTCTAAAACTTTTATCTCTGAACTAATTATGGGATTAATGTGAGATAATAATCAAAATGTAATTAATTTTTATATTTTTTAACATTTTTGATAGATTGTTTCATAAAACATTGCAATCAAAAATATGAAATGATTAAGTATATTTATCAAGTTTATATTTTTACTGAAAGTACATATTTATTAATATTTATCAAATTTATAAATGCTTAAAAACAACTCAATGCCGCAAGTACAATATTGCACCGTTAATATATGGAAATCCCAAAATGATATTTGTGTTCTTGACTGTAATTAATTATTTCCAATTCAACAAATTTCTTTAATTCCCTCATAAGTGGATTTAAAACTTTAGATTGATGTTCAGTGTTTACGATGACTCAGATGTTAAAAATACTCTACTTATTAATCCAATTCCACCTACTTATCTCTAACTTGGCGGTAAAATCTAAATTGAGTCATGAAAAAAATTGCAGTGAGAAATAACAGAATCACGTCATTGCAACTGTTAGAAACTAAGAGATAAAAGACGAGTAAAAATAGCTTTGCTCCGCATTTTCTAACAATAGAATCGAAGTCGAGAATCAATTTTGAAATGGATCTGCTTAAAAAGAGATGTGGAGGAGGAAATGTATTACTTTGAAACTTCTCTTCAATTTCAAAACCCATCTCTTTATTCTATATATGTTGCATCGAGATCAACTTTGTAAAGCTCACAAATGAAAGTCTACTTTTTTTAGTCAAATAAAACTTAATTTACCGGCTGCTTTCTTTTCTAAATGTTGCTTATGAAATTGGATAGGGTTAAAAAAAGTAATTGTGAATATCTACTTTTTGATAAATGTAGGTAGTGGGTTCAAATCCTGACCCGACCGAAGTTCCATCGTGTTCGCTAATGGCAGCACGATGCCATACAATGAGTTTTTGTCATAATCGAAATATCTTCCATATATGTCATAATCATATATGTCATAATCGAAATATCTTTCATTTGAAATAATACTTCTGGGAATGAAAGATAAAGTCTAGATGTCTTCTGCTTAATCCTTGCTTCTAAACTACGAAGACCTACCCACTTTTGGGGCAATGTTGGCACACCCACTGGGTACTGGGTGCTCTACTTTATAATTTGCCATCATTTCTACACCTTATAGTCCTAAAAGATGGAAATATTATAGCAGCCGGTTATTTGAAACTAAAAATATGTTAAAAGTTGTCCTATTTGCTAATTTAATAAATAGGATTAATATAGCGGATTTAAATAAATTTATTGTGACCACCCTGTTTAATGGTCAGCGTGCCTGACTGCGGATAGAAGGATCCTGGATTCGAATCCCGGCTCGGGCATAGATGTACTTTCTCTCTCTCCTTTCTTTGTTCTTTCCTAGTATTCTTACCCTATAAACTTGTACCTATGACAAGTGTGTACTGAGAAATCGGAGTCCACACGAAACTATGGTTCAGTTGGAAAAGTGGAGCAGCGCACCCCATATTGCCAGCATAACTAGCACTCGAAAAAAATATTACTAAAAAAAGTAAAAAGTGTTTAGAAATGTTAATATATCATGCAAAATAAAAAACAATATTCATTTAATGAACTAAAATATTTTATATTGATAAATTTATTATTTACCCTTTTATAACATTTATATTTAACTGTAAAAATGCAGCTATTGTTTTAAAACATATCAAAATAAAATTAAAGGCAAATAAAAAGTAAGCTTATTGTTCCAAAATTTTGAAAGAATAATTTATTTTGAGCAACGAATGCAGCAAATTCATTCTAAAAAATAACTTATATTTATAAAGAACGCTCCACATTGTTAAGTATATATATATATATATATATATATATATATATATATATATATATATAATTAAAAATATAATTTTAATAATTATTAAACTATTGCTCCTGCTCTTAATTTTTACTTATTTCATAAAATATATTTTTGAATTTAATGAATCTTAACTGTTTGAAAATATTTTTTGTTATTTCCTTCAAAAATTTACATATATAGTGTACATGAATGTGGAGCTATTTTCATCAGAGATTCTCATTAGGGTTTAATATGATTTCACTAAAATAAATTTCCTTTTAATGGCAAAATAATTCTATATCACATTTGATAATTTACAATTCATTACATGTGATATAGAATCTACTGATGACTCCATGAAAATTTGGAGCAATCAAACAAAACAACAAAAATAAATAAATAAATAAAATAAAATAAAATAAAAAATAAAAAAAAATACGTTGCCAAAGTTATGATAACGATTGAAATATGGCAATCCTGCATTTGTCAATGTTTTCCTGTTTTAGCGTTTTCCTTGGTTCATCACTTTCGCTCTCATTTAGAGTGAAATGTTGTGAAATTAAAAAGAAATCATTCTCGCTTCTGAATCGTCTTTCATGAAACGGGTCAAGAAAACCGCGGTCATAGGATCAAGGTCAACCAGATAAGCTGACATTTAGCATAGAAAGCCTTAAAAGGATTCGATACGATGTTGTTTGGAAAACAAAAACCAGTACTGACCCTTCACTGAAGAATGTTTAAGAATGTTACAGAAGCTTTCTGGGAACACGCGATTTACTTAGTAAAATCAGAAATACATTTAATAAATATTTTAACCTTTGCGGTTTCTTAAGGTTTAGATGATGAAATTGAAAAGGAATTACTATTTACATTAAAACCATAATCTGTATTAATTATTTTTACTTATTAATACCGATTTTGGATTTTATGTATTTAGAAATACATAAAAATATATTTTTTTCAATTTTTTACAGTAATTTTATTTATTTGTTGACACGAATTCTCGGAAATCCTCAATGTGCTTATTATCTACCTAGACTGCAGATTAGCCGATTTATTTCGCCAATATTCAAAGGCAAGAATTTCTTTCATTTAACTACAATGAGCATATTAATACCACTTATTTCAATAAATTCAAAAAGTGATTGTTGAAAAATTGATTTTAATAATTAATTTATTGATTGCATTAACTTGATATTTTTAGGCACCGAAATATAATATAACAATAAATATAATTGTTATTTTAATAATTATAATGCCATAATAAAAAAATCAATAATAAATTTTATATATATAAATAAAAGTATCATTTTAATTTGAGCGTATCTTTATTGTTCTCGAAAATATCTCTTTTTTCACTTTAAAGAGTACTCTTTTTCATTTAAAGAGTTAAATAGTTGTAGATAGCATAAATTATCCTGGAAATGTGAAAAACCAAATTATTTTCAGTATTTCGGTGCATCATTGTTTTTCAATAATCTATTGAAAAACTGATTTACACATTTTGCTGGTAAAAAATAAAATAAATAAATGAAAATAATCAATCAATAAATAAACTTGCAAAAAAATATCAATAAAAAGTTTTTTAAAGCGGGCTATTGTATATAATAAATGCAATGGAGACATTTTTCATTAATAATCACCCCCATGCGGTTAATACGAAATTATCTTCCTCCAAAATATTTCATTAAAGTTATGATCGAACTTGTAAGCAATATCGCTCTATATTAAGTATAAAATTATTTTATTTGAAACATGCAACTTTTAACTAAACTTTTAAGAAAATATCATTGCAATTTTTATTTACGTTTTTTTTTTCCTTTTGGTTTATTGTTATGCAATCATTACTTGTCAACTATCATGAGCTAAAAGTATTTTTCTTATTATTGTTTGCATATTGTATTGTAATAGGAATTCAATTAAAATTATTCTGCATTTTTACTAGCTTAACTATACTAAATACATGACATATTTACGTGCGGACCGAATATATTCTACACTAGATTTTAACTAATTAACTAAGAAATATCATAGTTGGTATACTTTAAATTTTAAGAAACTTATAAAATTTGTATAGAATTTTAAATGCAAAGAACTCTAAAATTTTTTTTTATTTGCTCACGCACACACATTAAAACTGAGCATCTATTTAAAAACTGCGCATTACATACGCATATATATATATATATATATATATATATGTATGTAATGCTATATGCGTATGTATATGCCTATATAAAGCTTCGGTGTCATGGTTAATTAGGCCATTCGTTCACGTAATCAGGAGGTAGTGAGTTCGAAATCCCTACCTGACCCTAAGATCCCTTGTGCCTGCTAATGGTGGCAGGGCCATGTTAAATATGTCGTGGTCGCAATGTCTTCCATGTGAAATGGTACTTTTGTAATAGGCTAAGTTTGGAAGTCTTCTGCTTACTCCCTGCTTCTAAATACGAAGAATATATATATATATATATATATATATATATATAATTAAAAATAAAATTTTGTAGATTATATACAATCTCAAGAAAATTCTAATAAAATTATTTCTAATATCTTGAAGGACAAGAGTTGGAGAGGACTGCTGGAAACGATATATTGACTTGGAGGAGTCATCTTAAGAAGATCAGAGCATATCTATGCTGTTGTTTTCTGTTAAAAAACAATTTTTGTTGTATTTTTTAAAAAACAACAATTTTTGTTCAGAGCATATCTACGTGGTCATTTTCTGTTAAAAAATAACATTTTTTGTTTTATTATTTTATTGTATAATACTGCAAGAGATTAAAAAAAATTTATCACAATATTCAATAACAAAAAGGAATTTTATCTTTTGCTTTTATGTTTTTGGATTTTGTAAATATCTTTTGTTTACAAGAAGTTTCACGCGCAGGATGCAACATTCTTCACTATAAAAAATATAAAATTTTAAGTCAATAATTATGAATTGTTCGGAATGCAGTAGTCGTGAAAAAGCAATATATTTTCAAAGTAATAACTAATAATTCATTTTTACGAGATTTTCTTCTGGAAGAAATGCCAAAGGAGAAGTACAAATTACCAGAAAGTTCAAATTCTGTCGATCGCTTTGGAAAATATCTATTTAAATAAAAATTGTCAGTAACAATTTGCAAAACTTGCATTACTTACTTGTGTAACAAGTAATGAATACGATTTCCATAAGTTCTTGTGCTGGAAAAAGGTGAAGTACTCTTAAAAAAAATTTATCATTTCAAAACTTTACATGATTAAATTAGGATTCAAATATATAAATTTCCAAAGTTAGTGAACTTTAATAATGAATGTTAAAATGGCCATAACGCGCATTTTTACTGTGCAACAGACATAGTACAAAATTGGTAAAATGTTTTTCTTTTTTCGTTTTTTTATAGACACAATGAGGAGACTCTCATTAGACAATGAATGTTCCTATTATGACATTGTTAAGGATATTATCCAAATGGATACTTCCAGACATGATTAAAGTGCATGTAATAGAAGAATCAAACTGAATAATGCATTGTTACCTGCACTTTAAAAACAAAGGTTTGTAGAGACGTAACTGCAACGGTTTCTGTAGAGGTGTTTTTGGCGAATTTATGATAATGCGAAACCTGATCGTATGATAGTGTAACAGGTTTGAAATGTAGTTTAGGTCATCATTGCACACTATTTAGCTTGAAGTAGACTCTTCTGCAACCACCATTCATCATTCCCCATCTAAAGGCACTTAGATGAGGCAGGATTACAGTCACATCGTTATCTGCTTTTAATCCCACAAAATCAACTTTATCTGCTGTCCCAACCGATCGTCATCATTGCCAAGAGGATGATACAATACCATTGGCTGGCAAAGTATCCTTATCCAGTGATAAATTCCACTTATTTTTTTTTTATCTTAGGTGACCATCGCCATCTTGCATGGAGTAACCGA
>JAPDSC010042541.1:63416-76129 GCA_026290005.1 Latrodectus geometricus
ATTAGACTTGTTTTAGATACGTGTAATAGCTAAATTGAAATTATCAGAAAATAGATATTGATAAGAAAGAAATCTTCGATGCTCTTTAATATCGTTTGTGGTTTTCTAATGATAACATTTTGCACTAAATAATCAGAAATTCTGCTAAGGAGGAAGCTACATTCATTTCAATATACCCATGAAATATAACTGTAACCATATTTCAGGGTACATTTATTCTTCTGAGTATGTTGACTCTTAGAATTCAAACGACGCTGATAGAAAACATTGGAAATTTATATCACAAGTCAGGAACTTCTACTTATTTTCAAGACTTGACAAATTTTTTTGTTCATGCACATTATTTTTATGTGTTCTCTTGAATTGAAATTAGTTTTCTTTGTTAAATTTATAATTTTGAATTTAGATTTCTTATTAATAAAAATTAAAATTACATAAGACTATAATTGGTAAGATTGCGTGTGAATCACATATATATATATATATAACTGGACATAATCCCTTGAATATTAATTGTAGGAGAAGTAGTGATTAACTGATTGCTCTAAACTTGAAGCTTTTATTTTTTATTTTAAAGTTTAACAGTTATAATACCGTGCGAATATAATAAAGTTAGTCAATTGGATCCTTATGTTATTTTTCCAACCACTTATTTTTAGCAATACGTAATTTCTGAACAAAATCAATCATAACGTGATTATCATTTTAACTGTAATTATATGACGTGGTGGATACCAAAGTAAATAAATTTAAATCGTGGTGAATAACCAATGGGCATAACCTCTTCAATGGAACGTTTTTTGTTTACTTGAAGATAGAACGAATTCATCTATCATCATTCATTGCTTGAAGATAGAGTAAATTCTTTTATCACTAGAGATCTGACAGCTCTAGTTCTCGAATTACATAATGAAAAAGTACGTGGTTACCTTCGCAAAATGGATACCTGACGTGATGCTTGATTTTAGCTTACAGAGAACAAACAAATCACTGTCTCATTTTTATAAAAATGAACATACTTTATTCTGGGATGTAATGACAAAGCGAACTATAAAAAATCTACTAAACTGTAATCACTCAATAATGTCTTTAGAACCAAATTAACTCACCCCAACTTCACATTAATGCATTCACAGGAACAGAATGTGAGGCACTAAACCAAATAAAATACTTAAAAATAGGTTAAATTGTTAATGCAATGTTGTGCATTTAGTATTGTTTCATAATAGTGTACATAATTACTATTATTTTTCCTGTGCTATTTTATGTTGATCATAGTCGTTATATACGCCTCAACACCTCAATCCTATAACTTAACACATGTTGTAGTTGTTACTAATGACACTTGGCAACGCCAAGCCCGCGCGTCAGAGACTTAGGCGAATGAAGTCAGAAAGAGCGTCTTCCGTTTTTGAATAAACCCCTCATACGAAGGTGGAAGTATGACTTTTAGATGGCAGCACCATCTGAATCTTCCAATTCAGAGATTGAAACCAAAGAAGATCCATATCCTGACTCCAACCAACCCCAGAGGTATTAATTTGGAATGGAAACATGGGGGACATTTCGACCTGACTTATTTTACGTGCCCCAATTGCCATGAGTGAACACGACGGATCTTCGGCTAAGCCGGGATTCGAACTCAACACCTTTTGGTAACGAGAACGACGGCCTAACCAACAAGGCCACCGCGGTCTTGCGTAAAGGCATTGAAATATTTTCTATTGAAACTCATCCATATTCAAAATATATTTTCAAATTTATGTGGTAATAAATTTAAATATTGGAAATGATAGTGAGACAGACTTAGTTCCGTTTTTTTTTTTTTTTTTTTTTTTTAAATATTGGTATACTTTTTTACTTTGACTAGTAATTGTAAAATATGAATTCGATTTCGGAACTTTATTAAAACCCTATGGGTACAAACCAACCAATTTCCCGTCCGGGAAATTTCTCAGTATCTAAAGTCGATTTTCAGTTAACATTTATTTATTGATAATGATTAATTTATTTTATTTTAATTTTTAATTATAGTTTTTGCCGGCTGATGACTGAGAGGTTAACGTTCCTGACTCCCAGGCTGTAGGTTCGGTGTTCGAATCCCGGTTCGGGCATGGACATGTTCTTCCTTCCTTCCTTTCTTTCTCTGTGTTTCTTTGTCCTTCCTTTTTCTGAAATTAGGGATGAATGTAGCCCGTCCATTAAACAGGTTTTAAGATATATAAATATCAAAATATGGTGGTGGAATATGACATGTGTGTACTGAAGAAGTCGGACTCCACACCAAAATTACGATTTAATTGGAAAAGTAGATCACAGCGCTCCCCATATTGCCAGCCTAACTGACACACAAAAACCACACACACAATTATATTTAATTTTAATTATATAGATAAAGCATTATTTTATTTTAATGAAATGTTTATTTATGAAATGTATGTCTTATATAAACATATTCACAAACTTAGTTTATTAAAGTTATTTGCAGTGAAAGATCTTGAGTTCAATCCCAACCGTTACTGTAAATTTGGATATGTTGCATTTCTGTTTTATGTATCAATAATTTAATAAAAAATACTTTTACATGGAAAAGGTGATAAACAAATTTTTTTATAAAAAATACCATTAATTCTATAGCATTTTGCAAGGTAATATTTTTAAATATTCATTCTTTGTCATAAATATCTAACTATAAATTAATATATGAATATATAACTATAATTTTAAAAGTAAGATAAAAAGAAGAGAAGAAAAAAGATGAGAATATAAAGTTATTAGACAGAATCATATCTAGATAAAAAAAAATTATGTGTAATTTGTGATAGAATATTGCATTGCACATAAATATTTATAAACTTAGCCGACTGATAGATCTCGTTATTTGCAGTGAAAGGTCTTGGGTTCAATTCCAGCAGTTAATAAAAAATGGGATACGGGTTTTACAATTCTGCTTCATGTAGGGATAGATATCATTCAGACACGATGATCGAAAAGTTTCCTAGTTTTCAACTTTGAAACACGTGATTATGACGACTATGAGAATCTCTTAAGGAAAAAAAAAAATATGTGGCAAGTGCTCAAATGTCTAATAAGGATTTTCAGCTATTCGTACTATTAATGTTACTATTTCATAAGCTTTTTAGGATCTTTAACTTAGGATCACCTAAAAACCAATAATACGACGAACACGGTCCTAATCATTCCACAAAACGTGAGTAGTAAATAGCACAAGCACCCATCAAAAATACATGAGTTCCCCCCAGCGCTTTTCATGTATGAGCGACGAGATGACAGCCTATCAAAGTGCAGAGTTTTACTGTTTACAAGAGCAGCTCGAGCATCCACTTTGGCAAGGAATTACTCATGCTCAACCGTCGCCATGACAACTGTTGGTTTTGCCGGGGACAGTGAGACACATCTCTAGGAATAGTACCCGCTCACCCACTTCTCTCTGAGATTCCCTCTTTAGCTGAGATTACGTGTTCGCTTGGCGCCTACACCCACCCAAACAAGGAATGCATCTCCCCGGGTATCTCGTTCAATAGACTAACAAGACGCTTTTATGCTTTTCATCTGGCTCTTCTTTTTTGTTACCATTCCCTTAGAGACTGATATAAGAAGTTTCTAAAATTTATTACATTCTTCACTGTAACCGTCTTTATTCATTAGTATTGATTACCACACATTTATGTTCAATTTGCCTTCTAACTAGATGCAATTAAATTTTTTTTGTGTTTAACTAACTGGCATCGGCTTACTAACAGATCTAATCTATGAGAATCTGCCGCGTCGGGGTCTTCTGGACCTGGTGTAGGCTTTCCTACACCAGGGGGGATAAGCAACAACAAATTTAGTAAAATTTGCTTCGTAAAGCACATCAAAATTAAGTTTTAAGGGAATTCGTGATTCCAGCAAAATTAAATAATCTAATTTATAAATAGCACAAATTTTAGGATTTATATTTTCCTATTAACTACTAACTTCAAAGGATTTTTTTTATGGAATTTTTAATCTATTTATAAAATTTTTGAAATATTCCTGACTTTTTAGCACAGCTAATGCATTTATATTTTATATGCAAAACTTATTTAAAAAATTAAAATTGATCTTAAAAATTTAAAATATTTTCATAATATTTGAAAAATATTTATTACAACTCATTTTGTTTAATTTATACCTACAAAATAATAAATAGAATAATTTTAGTTGGATTTTTACATCATTTATATTTATGTTTTTTTTTTTTTAATGTGAAAGTGTTTTTTGTTACTGAAATAATTAAGAAAATATTGCATGCGAAAAAATAAAAAATAAAATGGACAGCTACAATTTTAAAATGCGATATTAAGGAAACCAACAAATATTAAAATTAAAAGTCAAAATTTTACAGAAGAATATAACTTCTAATGTAAATAATTTTGAATGAAAAATTTTATTAAAAGAATCTTGATGATAAATTAATGTGTATATATCCAATTTTGAATTGTATTCATTTTAATTAAAAAAAATTGAAGTTATCATAGGGAAAAATTGGGTTACTATAGTTATCGGCTTATATAGCATCAAAAGGTTTGTAAATGAATACAAATCTTCAATACAGCTCATTGTATGTTAATTAATATAATTCGCATAAATATATTATTTAGTGAAAATTTGTTTATTTTTAAAACAGTACATATATTTAAAACATAAAAAAAATTATTTAAAGAGCTATATCTATCTTTTAAGATTACTAGAACACACATGGATAGAGTTTTAGAAAAAAATGTATGTTGATAATCTTATTTTTATATTTCAAAATGAGAATTAAAGTCAATCATTTACAATTCAGAAACTAAATAAATTATAAGAATAAAAGTATATTATAAGTTGGTTGGAAAATGAATCACGTGATTGTTTCAAACTCATTATCAATATCATCCAATGACGTCATAGACATTTTGTCTGATAAAATAGGTCACACTCAGATGCATGCTGTTGATTGTGACGTCACGCTGAGCGAATGGACGTCACAACAATTGCGCTCGTTGTCAATACTTGTAAACATTTTGTGTTTGGCGTCTTTCACTGATATTACTAAACATATTCTTGGAAATTTACTTTTAGGTTTAAGATTTTATTTTATATTTATGTTGTTTTTTTTAATATATTTGCTTTGTTTAAAACTCTTTTCCATCATTTGCTGTTAATCGTTCAATATTTCTTCCATTACATGTTCCAATAATAATAATTGTTTCTACTTTTAAGAAAAATTGCTCATGAGGACATAAACAATATTTATTGTAGAGCATGGTAAGATATAATAATACTACTGACGATGGATAATGATTATTAAATTGCCTGAAATGTTTATTATTATTATTATTTAATAGTTATTTCTAACACATTGATAATTTCCTGCTTAGAAAAATAAATAGGCTTAACTCTCTGTTATTCAAGAGCGAATACGACGCCCTTTACAAATTGTCATCGATAATTAAATTCTAAAAAATTAAATTTCTCCCACATAAAAAAACTGTAAACAAATTTTAAAATAATTAATTTTATTATTTCTCAATTAAAAACTGTGTTTATGTTAGCCTTGAGTATTTAAATTGTTCATGTGCATATTTGTGTTTAGTTTTTTTCCTTAAATTTGCAGACTATCCCTATAGCTGCCCCTCTCACTTTCATGGATAATTTGGTATTTATGATAATTTAAAATCATTGTATTTAAATAAAAATAAAAAAACGTTAAAGCACTAAAATAAGTAAACGGATAATTAAAATAATGTAATTCACTCATAAATAGAAAATAAAATTTAATTATACATAACTAAAATTTATGTAAAAATTAAATATTTAATTTCTATTATGATTTATGTATAATTAAATATATAATTTCTATTATAATACATTCATTAATAATATTTAGTTATTTCTCGATGGTTGCTGCTTTTTTCAAGCATTATAACACTTGAACATCATCTGTTAATGACCAAAACATTTAATCAACATTATCGCGTTATTCACTAATGAGTCCAGAGTGTAAATATTATTTTTAAGTATTTGAGCATTTCTGGTCATTTATTTCATTTGGAAATTTTATTGTTCATCATAATTTAACAGAAATCTCAAAAGGAAAATATATGCCTATTAAAATTCCTGTCATATAAATGTATGATAAAATAAGTTTAAACAATATCTGCATGAAAAATAAATTTACATATATTTGTATAGAGTAAAACTGATATCTTAATAAAAATATTAAACAAAAGTGCAATGAGTACAGTAATCTTTTTTTAATTAAACTCTTAGTGCCAAATATCTTATTTATATTTTTTTGTAATTATTATAAAATAGAATTTTTTGCAATCTAGTAATGACACAAATATTCAATAACTATTTTATGTGCAAATTTATAGTTTTTATTGTATTTAAATCTAGACAAGTTCATAATATTTAATTTTTATAAAAAAGTAAAGATTTTTTCCTAATACTCAAATTTATAGAGAAAATATTGTCAAAGGAAAGTTAAATATGAAAAAGACTCAGATGATCATTGTTTGATTGATTTACAATTAAAGTAATAGATATTAAAATAAAGAATTGTTACTAAAATAATAAAAACCAATTTTATTTCAAAACAAAGTTACTTTTTAATGCGAAGGGTTAATACTTTTATATATTTATTATAAAGTATATTATATATATAAAGTTAATCAAATACTAGGCATTGTTTTTTTCTTATTATGAAACTTAATCGATTCGAAACAAATTATATTTTCCTACGACATATCACTTTTTAGCAGGGATCGAATTCACCACCTTTTGGTAAAGAGAACGACCCCCTAACCAACCAGGACACTGCGGCCTCTTGTTTTCAAGTTTAGACTCACAGTGGTACTGGCATAAGTAGATTTAAGTTTTTAAGTCCCTCGACAACAGTATCACTCCTTCCAACTCCAACAGTATTTTTTATGTTCTCCAAGAATTAAGTTCTGTGATAATAACCCAAGCCATGTATTCCACTAAATCACGTTGTTGTGTATTTCAATTCATCTTTTTTTCTCAAATCAAAAAATTGAAGAATTGAGTTTCGCAAAAAAGACAGAAAGTAAAAAAGCTACTTTAAACAATCACAACGGAGGGAAAAAAGACTCTTAAAAATTCGCAACTGAGTGAAAAAAAAAAGCATCTTTAATCTTCACAACATTGCGTAAAAAGATTCTTTAATCTTTGCAACAGAGTGGAAACGTTCGAGATTCCTCTATTTGATCATATAAATTTATCATTAAAAATGAATTTTCTATCTTCTTTAAATTAATTGCAAATTGTGTATTAATTAATACAAGGGAAGATATAAGTACCGTTATCTATGAAACCAATTTAATGAACTGTAAATGGACAGCGTTTTTAATTTACAATTATAATAGTTTCTAACTGCATCAATAGTATTCCTTTAAAACAAAGTTATACATTTTTGTTTACAGAAATAACGTGAAAAGTGGATATTTTTTTTTAAAAAAAAATTTTCAATCTGTTCTATAAATCTTTTTAACTTTTGTTTACATATTGAGAAGATGTTTAAAATCTTCTATATTTCGATCAGAATGAGAAATATTATAAATAACAAAACCGCTTAAGGTTGGTAGACTAAACAAACTGTTTTCAAGTGCACATAAATCTTGGCTTTCAAGAAAAGAAATGTAAGTAATATAAAAAGTTGCCTTTTTATTTTGAAAAATATTTATGAATAACAATAATTTTATTCACTATTCTCGTAATTCAGTAGACAAAATTAATTTTTGATGTATTATTTAGGAAAGAAAGTTCTTATAAAATGAAAAAATTTTATTTAAATCACTCTATACGTAATATATTATTTATTTGTAAATTACTTAAAAATAATTTTTTTTAATATTTGTTTTCTCAATTCTTTAATTAATTTATATAGATTAAGTTAAAAGGCCTTTATTCAAAAGAACAAGTATAAGCATTTGGTATATATATTTGTGTTTTATGTTTTTCTATTTATTTATATTTAAGAAAACTTAACTCTTCTTAAATATTTGTCTCCTTGAATCTGTGTCTTTTCTTTATATTTAAGAAGACTTACTACGTAATATACTAAAATCGGCATATATTGCCAGTGCTGTATAGTTGTATTAAAGTATTGACCTAAATGCTGTAATAACAGACAGCTCTATAGCAGCATATCGGTCAGTACATCAATATGATGCTCTTTAAGAGCTTTTAACAATAATCTTTATAGATGTAATCAGAATATATGAATTTTGTTTATGTATCTGTAACTTTTTATAATAAATATTTCATGAAAGTTTCTAGAATATAAAAGTATAGCAGAAAGTCTTGAACCGTCGGCTTTCGAAATAGAAGGGGTCAGATTCGAATCTGGAGTTTGGTAGGTATTCTTCTTCTTGTATTGATAAGGAAGGGAATATACATATCATGAATCTTGAATAGATAATTAGATTGAAATTAAATAACTTATAAAAAGATCAGCCCAAATTGACATCAATCTTTTAAGGATTCTATTTCATTGCATGTGGGTTCAATTGAAACATGGAGTTAATATAAATCATGATTTGAACGTTGATTTAAAATGATAAAATTATGTTTTCACATGAACACATTTTTGTCAATGCAAAAAATTGAAGATTTTGATTCGCAAAGTTGAATGTTGATGAATGTTAGATGTTGATCAAATTTCCACAACTTTCTACTTTGTCAAAATACTTTTAAATAAATAATTAAAGATTGCAGTCTATTTTCTAAACAAGGACGACCAGTAGTTCAACGCAAAAGGCAAGGAATGCAAATTCACTAGTATTTTAAAAAGCTTACTTTTCTATAGTTAGTAGTATTCAATCCATCTTTGATGCAAGATTAATGATGGCACTGCAAAAATTACAAGGGTCCAAATCATTGATTATCTGGGTGTCCTTCCTTATTTATGTTGTTGTTGTTACTGATGACATTTGGCAACGCCAAGGCCGCCCGTCAAGAGACTAGGCGAATGAAGTCAGAGAGAGAGCGTCTTCCGTTTATGAATAAAGCATCCTCATACGAAGGTGGAAATATGATTTTTGGCTCATAGATGGCAGCACCATCTGAATCCTCCAATTTAGTAATTGAAACCATTGAAGACCCTCAGCCTTGCTCCAACCACCCCCAGAGGTATTAATTTGGAATGGTAACATGGAGGACATTGCGACCCGACATATTTTACGTGCCCCAGTTGCCATTAGTGAACACGACGGATCTTCGACTAAGCCGGGATTCGAACTCACCACCTTTTGGTAACGAGAATGACGCCTTAACCGCGGCCTCCTTATTTATGGAATCTCTTTACTTATTATGTTCCTTATTTATGGAAATCTCTTTTTCGAATTTCACTTTTCGAAGCTAAATATTACTAAATCTCGATTAAGTGATACTACATCTCTTTAAACTCGATTAAATGGTGAGAACGACATCAGAGTTGACAATCTCTTCTACAAGCTACCATATTATACCAGCGATGGGGTAATTAGATAGTTTATAGTTTTCAAGGTAGTTTCTTTAGTAAACCACTACTAACAAACTTTAGAAGTATCAAGTAATGAGCCCACTACCAGGTTGACATCAGATATATTCTTCTTTCCACATGAGTACTACGAGTATTATGTATCAGCCATTATTCCTGTTTTCAGTTATATTTCCAATTGGCAATATTGCTGCTTCGGAGTCAGTAAACACACAGCCATCTCGGAAATTTCGACCAAAGTTAAATGGCCAAGTCATTAGGTTTGATTTGGTAGGCACAGCTTTCTTAGTATAAGGTTTTGGTTGAGCCAGGTCTCGAACATGAGATTTTCAGGCATCTATAAAAACTTCTAAATTTCTTGAAAGAAATTTCTTAGTAGTTCAATTGAAAATAAATAAATTTTAACATTCCAGTAGGGAAATTGCTTACTTACAAATTGTTTGATGTAGAATTGTATTGGGTTTCCATGTTTTGTGAAAATTTAAGATGAATGTTGATCTACCTACACTCCTTAACTTTTACCAATGCGATAAAACAATAAGCTTTTTCAAAACATCAAAATATTCATTTATAAAATATATGTTTAATTACGACACATAATTTTAACATTAAATTTAATCCGAAATTTCGTGGTGTTTTAAAAAATGTCCGATAACATTG
The DNA here is from genome assembly GCA_026290005.1 of Latrodectus geometricus. Lineage (NCBI taxonomy): Eukaryota > Metazoa > Arthropoda > Arachnida > Araneae > Theridiidae > Latrodectus > Latrodectus geometricus. The sequence continues at coordinate 73,606 of JAPDSC010042541.1, forward strand.
ATGAAATATATATAGCTGCTCAATTATTTAATAGTTTTTTTTAATTCAAATTTTCCTTTATTTGAAATACTTGAAGGAGGTGACGTAATTTATTATTCAATGAATTACTAATAAAAACTTAATTTTATAGATGAAAATAAAGAACTTATATTTTATTTTGTGGTGCTGCCATCTATAAAAACAAAAGTAAGCTACAACACTATTTCTATTTTTTTCCTTTTCAATAAATCTAAAACTGGAGAAATCTGTACTGCTTCCCAAAAAATAAATATTTTTGAAGAGAGAACCAGCTTAAAAGTATCTTTTAGCTATAAAAAAATTTAAACTTAAATTAAGTTTTCAGCAAAACCAAAATATTTTCAATTCATTCTTGATACTCGTGCTTATATTTTTACTGTCAAAATTTATGCATTTATTATAAAAAAATACATTATATAATTTATAACAGGATAACTTTATGTTTAAATTATTCTTTCATTGAAGAAGAATAGCTTATAGCAACTGTCTAGAGTATTGTAAGTAATTAGTTAAAAATAAGTAATATATAAAACATTTTCTAAGTCAATTTCTATTTGAGTCAACAAAGAAAAATATTATTTTAGTTAGTTTTGATTTTCGCGTTGTCCGTTTGTGAGACATTCATCAATATTGTTAATCCGATCTTTTTGTTTAGTTTATTATTTAGATTATTTTTATGTTTCGACGAGATTCAATTAAAAAGATGAAAATTCTACGATCTGCCAATGCAAGACAAATTTTTCATTTAACTATATTGTAGAAAGCCTTTTATGAATAATTTTTATTCGTTTTTCTAAATTTCTCTTTTACTCTCATATGCACACTTACAAAATCTCTCACAAATTTATTTCAAAACCACAAAGTTTAATTTTCAAAGGAGGTAATGAACTCATTTTTAAGATAATAAAAATAAATTTAAAGAATGCAAAAGAAATGTTAGAATAGAAATAGTAACTGTTTATGTCAACAGATGGCACCACTGCAAAATAGTATATTTCTATCTCATAAAAAATTAAAATTAATTAATTTAATTTAATTTATTAATATTTGAAAAACTATGTTAACATCAAGTATCATTCACTACAAGTTAAAAATGATGATTTGATTTATTTTATAATTGATATTATTATCATTAATTAATTTTATAAGTACAATCATTATAAAAAGAGACAATATAAAAAAAATATAATAGAATTAATGTGCATATTATTCTTATACACATATTATTATTATATACAATTGGGAATTTTTCTCAGGCATGAAGCTAGTAAAATTAATTATATTTAGTTAATGAATTAATATTTGAAAAAATTGCATTTACACCAATTGTTATTCACTAAAAGTTTAAAAAAATGTATTTGAACTTGAATGGCTCAATAAAAACTATTTTATTTATAATTAAAATTTCGAACAAGAGATATATAGAGAGAGAGAAAGTGCGAACTAATATATATAGATAAAGCGAAATTGAATAATATAAGTGATTATATTACAGAAGAAAGAAAATGGTAACAAAATTTAGAGTGGTTAAAGTTTTTATTATGAAATGAGTAAAATGCCTTAAAAATCTAATAATATTTGGTTTTAATGTTTAAGTATTTTTTTAATAATAATAATAATATAAGTAATATTTTTCGAGATATCGTATTCCTAATTTAGACTTCTAATATTAGGTTGGGGAAAAAGTAATCCATTATTTTTTCGGTAGACGTCTGTAGTGATCGATATCTCGTGAGGTATCTATCAAACAATTTCAAATTTATGCTCGTTGGAAAGGTGACAGTTGACACTAAAATATCCTCTTGCGGTTTTTTGTTTGTGTGTGCGAACTGTCTTCTTCCTTAGGGTGCTCTAATCTGTTGGAGTAAAAGAAGCGACTCTCTCTCTTTTACATGAGTTTTAATGTCAAACAATTAAAGAATAAATGTCTGAATGATTTAATTAATAGCTAATTATTTATAAAATTTTTCACAAAAATATTAATAAAAATTCTGTAAAATGTTATTCAAATATTATATAATCCTTGGTAGATTTTAAAAAATTTCCATTATTTGTGTAATTACTCACAGAAATTCATTATTTTTCTTTCATTTGAAACTCATAATGGCTCTTTAAAACATCTATGATGAGTGTTTATCCATTTAAATCCATTTATCATTTTTTAAATCCTTTAAAACGCAATTTTCTTGGAAAAATTCCATTTCCTCTGAAAGCTTAAGCATATTTGTTTGTTTTTCGTGTACGCCATAAAGAATATATTTCTGAGAAGCAGTCGATTGTTCGGTTATAATACAATTGATTTGATTTATCAATGAGGACATGCAAAGCTTGACTTTTATATTCTCATTTATATCATAGTTTAATTCAGAATTTATTAAAGTAATATGAAATTTCTGTTATTCTTTTGTCTGTTTGCTCCAGTTTTTACAAAAGGCAAATGTTACAGTCTTAATAAATAACTGAATTTCACAAATATTTATCTGTAGTCCTAACTGCTTTTGCATAT
>JAPDSC010042541.1:91762-115963 GCA_026290005.1 Latrodectus geometricus
TATATATATATATATATATATATATATATATATATATATATATATATTAGTTTGGGGAAAAAGAAATCCATTATTTTTACGTGAATTTTATGTAACTTCTTTTGGACTCCCTTTGTAAAAAGATTTAAAACAGTTTTCATGTAGATTTTTAGGTCTTGCGCGTTACGACTGCTGACATGCGGTTAACTTCGATCATTTTTGATATTTTATAGACATTTTCGACGATGCTGTATCCACATGCGAGGTGCATCTCTAACATCAAAAATACCCGAACGGAATCGACGAAACAAAAATTGTATGTAACTGGTTGTTACAGTCTTACATAGGACGATAAACACCTTTCACAATTTTAGCCACCCGGCTATCTTTTTCACCGTTACAAGAGAAAAACTAAAATGTATCGAATTTTCTGTTTGTTGTCTTCTATTTTTAAAGCCTTGTACTCGTAACTGAATAAATCAAACAAAAAACCGCAAGAGGATATTTTAGTGTCAAATGTCACCTTTCCAACGAGCATAAATCTGAAATTGTTTGATAGATACCTCACGAGATAGCGATCACTACAGACGTCTACCGAAAAAATAATGGATTACTTTTTCCCCAAACCAATATATTTAACACGCGTTTTCAACTTGATTAAATTGATCTTAATTTTTTGGTTTTTTTTTTTTTTTTTTCGAAATAACTGAAGTATATTTTTTTTTCTCACAGCACATTTGTATACTGATTTTTCTTTGAGATATTATGAGGTGGATATTCTGCATAAGAAAGTATGCAAAGCAATGTCTCGGATGGTTGGGCATCATATCACCAAAAACCAAGTATGTTCTTCATCGGTGCGAGCAGGTGGACTTTGTTTCGTAAGTATGGGATTCAGTATTTGATTCATTAAAAAAATTTTAATGGTATTCTTATATTACATAAAGTAGCATTAAGATCTAACTATTATCCTTATTCGATACGAGTGAGAGTCAGTATTAACCCTTTAAGTCCTGAATCACTTAAAAACTGCATTGTATTGAAGTAAGCAGATGACGAGTCTCACTCGTCCAAAGGGTTAAATTACAAATAAAATATGTTGGTTTATTCAAATCTTAATACATAAAAAGTCATAAATCATGATCCTTTCACTATCTGAGATAGTTTTCTTTTCATATATAATTGAATAAGAGAAATATGGTTGGAAGCTTAGTTTTGTTGTTAATTTCAATCTTTAAGTATATCATTCAACCTGGTTGTTGTTGTCGTGTGCCAGCCAGGCTGGCAATATGGTGTGCGCTGCTCCACTTTTCCAACTGAACCATATTTGGTGTGGAGTCCGACTTCCTCAGTACACACATGCCATAGGTATACCCGTTTTTAGGGTAGGCAACCATTCATACAAGGAAAAGACAAAGACAGGATAAAGAGAGAGAGAAAGTACATCCATGCCCGAGCCAGGATTCGAACCCAGGTCCCACCCATCTGTAGTCTGGCACGCTAACCACTAGACAGGTTGGGCGGCATTCAACCTGGTAATACTTTGAAAACAAAAGCTATTTCAAATTAGAATCTACGATTTAAAGTAAATCTTTTTTTAGTTTGTTTTGTCACGCAATAGCCATTTTCTTTTAACATAAGGGCTAAGCAGAACAAGACCTTGACAATAGACGAAGTGGATTCCTGACCATTATAAACATTCAATCTAACTTTCGAAAGAAGAACTGTTACAGCAAAGAACAGACAGTTATCCATTCTACTTCTTGCTCAAATAAAGAAGATCTTAAAAAACCATTATTAAAATCTACGGTTGAAGTCATATTTAAATAACATTTGGTATTTTCATGAATCTTTAAGTTAATTCCAAACAATTCTCGAGATGTTAAGCAACATTTGCTAACTTTAATATCGTTATTATTTTTTGTGTTTTCTTTACGAAAAAAATATCTCGAATATATATCATTTTATTTTTTCTGTCTATTTTCTCTTCCTTTGTTTGTGTAACAGACATTAAGAAAACATCAAATAAATGCAAAAACAATTGAATAACAGACCTGCCTAGACATAAAATTTAGATTAATAGTCTAGTGAAACATAACGCATGACAAAAACTGTAGCAAAACTTCAAATTCTGCAATTAATTAAAGAATATTAAAAATTGTTTTAGAACAGCAATTTTATTGCAAAAATTTATCAAAATTTTTTCTTGGTAAATGATTCAAGATATGTAATGAGGATTGTGTTTCAAAGTAAAGAATACCGGACACTCCATAAACTATCATAACTCTAAAGATGACAAGTATTGTGCGGTTTTTTGCTTAATAGCAGGTTACGAAGATCAATGCCGCCTACTCTGTCTAGTGGTTAGCATGCCTGACTGCGGATAGGGAGGTCTGGATTTGAATCCCAGTTCGGGCATAGATGTACTTTCTCTCTATATATATATATCATGTCTTGGTCCTTTCCTTGTATGAATGGTTGCCTACCCTATAAACGGGCTCCTATGACATGTGTGTTCAGAGGTCAAGTCAGTCTTCTGCCCTTGTGGTTCCTCTCAAAAAAAGAAGCTGCATACTACCCAGTGCCAGATCTTCTGGACCTGATATGGGCTTTCCAGCACCAGAAGGATAAGCAACAACAACCAAGACCAATCCCCTACAGCTTCCATCTAATTGGAAGAACTCAGCCCTGGGCTTGATACAAAATAATATGCTGATGCTACCTCATTCCATAAACTGTATTATTTCATACTCAAGATGTTTCTCTTCAAAACAAATTGTGTGAGATCTTGAGTTTTCAAGCAAACAAAAAAAAAAGAAAAAGAAAAAAGAAAGCATTCACCAATGGATTTAGCGTAAATTACAACATGATCTCAATATCTAGTCTGTTAATCTTAAAATACCAATTGCCTTTCCGAATATTGAAATGATGTAACGATACAAACTTACATTTATTTGGGATTCGATTGCATATTGTGCCTTTTCTAGAATTTCTTTTTCGAGAATTATGAAGCTACTTATTCATTTACTCATAATTGTATATATAAATCGATGTACATGATATATTCACGATTTTTTCACATGTATAATGCGGATAAGCGGCTGCCAAAACTCAAGTAACTAATTATACCAATTAACCGAGGTTCAGAATTGTAATCCTTTTAATTTTGGTTACATTTGACCATAATCTTGACACGTGTCATGTATTATGGATTTAAGTTAACATAAATACGTCGTTACAAATGTAGTGCAAAGAAATAAAGTATTATCCCATTGAAAACATTTCCACAAAACAAATGTTGCTAAATTTTGTGATTTACGCCAAATCAGTGATCGCACTCATATTTTTCATTATATTTAAGCTCATATTTTTTACTTTTAAGACGTGCAAGTTTAAAATTTATAACTGAAAACCTAAACTGTGACTTAAAAATGAATTTTTTTAATGTTTATTTATTTCAATAAATTAGCATTATTTAACCATCCTAATTTTTCTCGAAAATTCTTGGGAAAGGTAACTAAATTTGCGACATTTGGCAAAGTACCTAATAAAGTAATTCATAAGCACAAAATAACGGAAAGTGCATCTTTTTTTACGATTGTTACAAAACTGGAATGATCATGCAAATCAAAAATAAGAAAAGTTCGATTAATTATGTACGATTACAACCTCTTATTGTTGCATTAGTTCCGCTTATACACAATGCATTTTTTAAGTACATTTTTATTGTTTAGTGTATAACTATTTCAAACATGAGTTGATTAGCTGAATTTCTAGTATGAGATAAATTTCGATTTTATTTAATGTATAGTTACACAATAGTAAAATATTTGATTACGTAATAGTTACTATAAAACACTAGATAAATAGCAGTCAAAATACGATGCTTATTAGTATTTAATATTATAACCATATTAAATACTTACGTATTTTAATTCGTAAATAATATTTGAAGAAAATGATGTCATTCTTTTCCAAAAGCATGTTACATTATATCAGGAATCACAGGTTAGGTACATGTGTGAAATCCTATCAACCAAGGAAAAAGTTGGCGCTAAAAAAGCACGATTTTTCGTCAATAAAGGAAAGATATAGATGGAATTCATGACTGTTATTTTGATAAAGTGTTTGTGTTTCTAAAGAAATTATAACATAAACTCTGACATGTAACTTAACACTAAACATACCGGGGATTTTTTTTATTCAGCAAAATTAATGGGAAATCTTATCTAGTACAGTGTATAATGAAATTCGTTTTCTCACCTATATTTTATTCTTTTAAGGCTATTCAATTAAATACAATTTTTTATTATAATAATGAACTTAAATTACTTTTATACAACACAATGAAGCTATAGAAACAATCTAAAACGATTTGATTTCATATTGTTTCTTCTTATAAAACCAAATTGCGATCGTGGAATTTGCAGCAACGATCATGGTTAAAGGAATTTTACAATATACTACATTAGTTTTTGTACAAAAAGTGACCTTTCTGGGAAAAACAGCAAATCGAGTTTTTAAAATTTGAAGCATATAAATTGCTTATTTCACATTTAAATAACGTACGTTTAATTGCGTTGAGTAATTGAAAATTCTGTGATATTTAATTTCAGGGAGATTCGGGTGGTCCGCTCGTGTATCGTGATGAAAAAACGAAGAAATATGTAGCTCTCAGTGTTTTTTCGCAGTCTATCATCATGATGTGTGATCAGTCCTTAGTTCCAGAAATCAGCGTTGCGCTTGCACCTTTCAAACAATGGATTCTGGAGACGGTTGGTAGCGATGAAAAGATTTGCTTCGTTTAAAATAATGTAGCTTAGATACAAACTGAAAAATAAAATATCACAAGTGTGTTTCAGTGGAATTTTCTCCTATAAAAAAACTTTTTATTTTAATATCATAGAATTCAATATGTACAGGGTGACCTTTTTTAAAATGACAGTGTTTGGAACACCCGGTACTTCAATCTAATAACCGCAATGGCACCAAACTCGGTATTTAGACTAATCAAAACATGGGAAAAAAGGGTTCTGTAAACAAAAATTTTAATTCCAAAAATCACCGCTAGGGCATTTTGTGGCGCTCTAGAAGGTATAAAATGTGAGAAAAAAAATACTATCACATACAATCGTACAGTTAAATTATTAATGTTTAAATACCACATTAACTTCCCCGGTGAGGAATTAGACCACATTCAATGTGAGCACCGTTCTCAGAAATAGTGCGTAATTTTTTTCTGGTTCCAAATTCCCGAAGAGCTGCGGATACAGTCTATTGATTCATATAATACAGCTTCACCAGTAACGCACGTTCCGGTAACGTGAGAGGCTGTTTTCCCATGCTGAGGTTTTCCCATGTTTTGATTAGTCTAAGTACCAAGTTTGGTGCCATTTCAGCTATTAGATCGCGCTACAGGGTGCTCCAAACACTGTCACTATAAAAAATATCACCCTGTATTTAGCGTATACTAAAAGTAAAAACAATATCTGCATTCTCTAAAATTGACATCAGAGTGCAAAATAATATGAAATATTAATTCAAAATGTTTGGGTAAATGCTGGCCCATGGGATGAACTTGACCCATTTTTTATTTACAATAATATCGCCACTTACGGAGGAACAAAAAAACTTCCATTAAGATAGTTTTGTGTAAAGTGGTTAACATTAATTAGTACTTTTTTATTGATTCGTCATTTTTAAATGACATAACTATGTTTATTTTTTGATTCTTTTTTAAGTTTTATTTCCTTATTAAATTCAACATTAATTTAAAAAAACACCAAACATATATGCACGCAAGGTTTTTTTTCCCCCTTATTCAAGCGAGTTCATAAAGTATTAAATTTTGAGGAAATCAAACTAAATATAAAAAATAAAATTTTAAACACTCACAAGCTAAGTTTCAAGCTGAAGTAATATTTAAGTTTGATATGCTATAAGCTTTATGCATGGTTTTTGTACACGTACCTATCAACTTTGGGGTGTTAATTATAAAGGTTATAAAATATCGTTGAGTCTGGTGATTAAAATCATGGCTATTGCTTGAAAAAGTAAACCAGACTTGCAGAATCTCTAGTAGACGAATTTAGAATTTTATATAAAAATGAGGGAATCTCTCGTATCAAGATATGTCTCGTAACTATACGTGGAGAATATGTCAATTACAAAGTTGTAGAGCATCAGTAATTTATTAAAAAATGATACTTTGTGTATAAGCCATATGGAAAAGATCGCATTTCAGGGTTATATAATTATAATTTTCTAAGATTTTAAAAAGAGAATATTATATATGCATTTAAAGATTCTTTAACATTATATAATAGGAGAAATATACTAATGAACATATAACCCACTGTAATTGTTGGTAGAATAACATTTCTCTTTTATCCAGATAAATTTCTTTAAGATATCTTTTGAGTACAGATTTATTGTCTTATTACTGTATTTAAAGCTTTCAATCATCTTTATTGTTTTGAAACATTTTTTAATGTATCAAACTTTCATATTAATCAAATAAATGGCCTACGAAGCTATTAAGCATTTTTTTATAAACAATATTTAAAGTTTTTTTCAAGATACAAAAATTTCCCTCATATCTACAATATAATTGTCACATATTTTTCATTTTCTATTGTCTTTATGACAATGGTTTTGTGATATTATTGAAAAAAAACGAAATTTTTTATATCCCTTGAATTTAATTTCAATTACCTAAACAATGAAAAAGTATTAGACTAACATTTTTTTTTAAATCTAATAGTAATTAAACGAACAATAATCCTGTTACTTTTAAAAAAATTGTTCTTAATTTAAAAGGAATAACCCCTTTTAAAAATTCAATACTAGTGAAATTTTAAAATGCTTATCTAATTTTTAAACTAGCCAGCCAATGGCTGAATAGTAAGCTTTCCTGACTCCTATGCTGTTGGACCCGGGTTCGAATCCTAACTTGGGCATGGATATTTCCTTTCTCTCTCCATGTTTCCTTGTTATTTCTTCTAAGGTGATGGATGAAGTGGCCCACACTTTGTATAAACGGGTTAGTGGTGGTGTGACGTGGGTAATGCTATTCGCCACCGTGACTTGGTTCACAGGTGCCCACTGGGTAATGCTAAATGAGTAGCAGTTTCCGGCCTTGTTATGGCGAAGGGTTAGTCACCTAGTACCTGCCGTTAAAATTTCAGTTTTCTTTAATTAGCTAAACTAAATTTGTTTCTAATAAAAACTTTTAGCTATTATCAATTTGACCTGAAAAAGAATATTTCTAAAATAGCTAATAAATATTAAAATAGCTTTACTTGAAAATAATAATTGAAATTCTTCTTATAAAATGATAATTTTCACCTGAAGAGCATTTTAAAAATTCATAAAATTTTATTGAATTTATTGCATATAATGAGATTAATTAAATATAATCCTGAATTAAAAAACCCAATGACTGTATTACTAATTGAAAAACGTTTCTCAAGTTGTTTGATTGGAAAACTTTTGCGACTGCCTAACAACTTAGAGATAGTTTTTTAATGATTCTTAAAAGGATTTTTTCTTGTAAAGTGGTGTTCTATAATTTAGAATTATCCCCCAAAATTTAAAGTGTCTATCGAGTTTAATAAAACAGGATCCTGGATTCGAAAACATGATAGCTGTTGCCAAAGTTACTTGAAAAAATGTTTCTACGTTATTTGTTTAAAAGCTTATCTTAAATATTGGTGGAATAATTTTAAAATAATGAAACAGATTCTTGAAAACATTCTCACATTGCAAATGTTCCTAAATCTGCTGGTCTGGCAATTTCATTATTTATTTTAGAACGCTTCATTTTATGAAGTTTTAACTCGTGTTGAATTCAGCTCTAAAACAATTTTCTATTTTTACATTTTCGAGATTGATTTTGCATTAGTTATGTTGATAGTTATTTCGTTCTTCGTACACATAACCCAATATTTAAAAATTATTCTTTTATATATAATTTCTTAATTTAATAACATAAATCCATATAGTTTTTTTATTATATTTATATAAACATGTGTACGTATAAATAGATAATTAAAGAAATTTTTTTATATAATTTGCTATTTTTATAATTAGGAAAAGATTATTAAATTTTTATTTACAATTCTTTACTATGAAACATAAAAATTATTGATATTTTCTATTTAGAATCATTTTTAAAATTCACTAAGTTAAAAGTATAAAAAAATATTAAATGACAAAAAATCAATAAGAAATATTTAAGAAATTACTTTCAAGAGTAAAATATTTTATTCCACCTAATAAATATGTATTTCCTTGATAAGAAATTAGGTAAAGGTTAATGAATATCTGCAAATATACAATATAATAGCCTATAACAATTACATGCCAAGAAATATGCAAAAAAGAAAGTGGTATAAAAAGTTAACACTGACACAATTAAAGAGTTTCGGGCTTGAGGGAGGAAGACATTTATAATGCTGTATAATTTATTATAAATTTGCCTTTGCATTTTCCAGAAGACGAATGAAAAATTCTGATCCTTGAAGAACTTTCGTATGGATTGAAAAGAGACAATTAATTATAAACATTGCTTCATTCTTTGATGTTCATAATATTATCATTTAATGAGTACGGCAGGGATCGCCAAACTTTTTAGATCATCACCCCCTATATAATTTTTCGAAATCTCCATAGACCCCCCCAAAGGTAATTTTCAGGTAATTAAAATAAAACTATATATTAGTCTAAATATTTAATAAATAAGAAACAGTAAGTAAAGTAGATACAGATTTTTTACTTCTTAATGAGATGAGTGTGCCTGGTGTTTCTTGGCAAGGTTCGCTATATTGGGTTCGAAATTACTCAATTTTAACCGTAAATCCCCTTGAAGCTCCACATTTAATTTATTTCTGTTTTTAGTTAAAATTGAATTAACGTGACTGAAACCGTCTTCAACCATATTTTATTTTCTATAAAGAATATAGTATTAAGTCAATTATAAAAATATTTTAAATTTTTAATTACGCAGTTAGATATGTGTGATTTGCGTAATAAGAACTGTTTTTCCTTCGAGTCCCAATAGACCCCCATTCGACCCCTTGGGTCAGATAGACCCCTACTGTTGTTAACTAGACCCCTAGGGGTCTATATAGACCACTTTGGCAACCCCTGGATTAAGGTAACAATGTCATACTAAACAAACATGTCTATGGTAATTAGTACAATGTCCTTCAAGGCTTGAGACCCTTTGAAAAATTGAAATACTGCTGCTGAAACCAGGGACAGTAATTCTAGAAATGGTATGTGTTTCTGTTCTCCATTATAAACATCCATGGAAATTTATATGATTATGAAACTCGCACGGTCGGTTGTAATTAAATGCATTCATCAATTTTAATATAAATCAGATATTTAATTTTTATCAATATTAATGAGTGTATTTAATATGAAATGCACCTCTTTAAAGCTGTTTAAGTATTTATTCTAACTAAAACGAATTAAATATTTGCAAAAAAACACCATGATATCTTTGTCTCTTTTTCCACGGATAATGCTAATGTATTGTAAGGTATGTGTGTCACACATGAATTCCTCTTCTAGGAAATCCTCTGTTAACTTGAATAAAATAATTCCTTTAGGTTGGTTGGGTTTTATGGCGCAAGGTCCAAAAAGGACAAGCTGAGCCAAAATAATTCCTTTAAGACTTCATATAATATAACAATAGCTAAATCTAGTATACTTTAGTAAATTAGTATAACTTTCGTAAATAAATTTCTGTAAAACTTGGTATGTAGACCTTAGTGATGTAAACTGATTCATTTGTAAGGAAAAACAATTTTTTCCATGGGCAGAAATTCTATGAAGAGATTGCATTTTCCTTTCCACCTTTAAACGCAACAAATTATCGGATTTGGAAATTTGCGTGAATTTTAAGTTCAGACAGCTGGCAATAACTCCCTAAATATAAACATATTAAAATTTATGGGTCTGTTAGGTATAAAATAGACATCAAAAACCATTAAATGTACTTATTTTATCATTATAATAAATTATTGGAGAAAATTACCTTTATGTCTGGCTTGCGACATGGAATTTAAAAATTTGCACGACTTTGAAATTCAAACTTTATATAGCTAAATAAATAAAATTTTATCTGCTTAATGATAGAATTTATTATAAAATGCATACTTAAAGCGATTTCAAGATATTTATTTTACTATTAAAAATGAATTTATGGTTAAAATCTTTATCACGTCTGGTTCGCATTATAGGACATTGGAAACACAGAAATTTGCGCTATTTTCATATTCTATCAATTGCTAATAGCTCTTGAATTATTCCGTCTATATTAAAATTAAGGAATGCATTTAGTGCAAAATGCACTTTCAAAGGTATTGAGGGTATAAATTTTATTTTTAAAATTACAATTTTTGGAGAAATATCTGAGGATATCGGGTTTCTCTTATGCGCGTTTAATTCTAATGTATGGGTACGTTGGTGGTACACATACTCCTCAACTTAATAAAGTTTTTGCATAAAGCCCAGTATGTAGACTGCTGTGATGTAAGCTATTAACAGAAATTCCTAAAATTCTTGAGTTTTTTTCTCATCTTTACACACACGCAAGAATAGGACACGGAATTTTTTTTTCTAATAGTGGGCAACCCGGTGAGGGTTAACCCTTCGCCACAACAAGGCAGGAGACTGCTTCTCATTTAGAGTTAACCGGTGGGCACCTGTAAACCAAGTCACGGAGGTGAGTAGCATTACTCAGTCACACCACCACAAACCTACATTCATCCATCTTCTCAGGAAAGGACAAGAAACACAGGGAAAGAGAAAGTACATCCATGCCCGAGCCGGGATTCGAACCTAGGTCCTCCTCATCTATAGTCAGGTACCCTAACTACTAGACAAGGCGGGTGGCGTAAGACATAGAATATGAAATTCAAACATTTGGTTATAACTTAATAAGTATCAATTTTATATCAAGTTCAGGATTGCATTTAGGATAAAAATGTTTCCCAAAAGCTTATCCACTGAATAATTTTTGTGAGTGTGATACCCCCCCCCCCCATTTCTCTCTCTCTCTCTCTCTCTCTAGACTCCATTTGCCATTATCATCTGTAACAAGTGGCTTCTGAATTTCTGCTCTATTGTTGATGTTGTTTGAGTTTTGACGTCACTTTTGCTGCAGATTTTAGGATTTTACATATTACAATCCGCTTCAATATCCACTGGTCTCTTCCACTGAGCTTTGCCATCCATCATCACATTCTCATTTTGCTTTACTAGCTTTGTTTTGCAGAGCTGCGTGCAACTTTCAACTCACTGTCGTGACTTTCGGTACCTTATTTCTTAGAAACAATAAAAGTTAAGATTTTTCATTCGCACTTTCTCCAACTAGACGGGTTCCTACTATTTTGCCACTAAAAATATGAATGGTTCGACATTTTATGCTTTTGAAAAAATTTAAAATATTCAGAACTTCAAAAAGCTACTATATATATATATATATATATATATATATATATATATATATATATATATATATATATGAGGCCACGGTGGCCTGGTTGGTTAGGGCGTCGTTCTCGTTACTAAAAGGTGGTGAGTCCATATCCCGGCTTAGTCGAAGATCCGTCGTGTTCCCTGATGGCGACTGGTGCACGTAAAATATGTCCGGTCGCATTGTCTTCCATGTTCCCATTACAAATTAATATCTCTGGAGGTGGTTGGAGCCAGGCTATGGGTCTTCTCTGGTTTCAATTTCTAAATTAAAAGATTCTGATTGTGCTGCCATTTATGAGTCAAAAGTCATACTTCCACCTTCGTATGAGGGTGTTCTATTCAAAAATGGAAGACGCTTTCTCTCTCTGATTTCATTCGCCTAGTCTCTGACGGGTGGACTTGGCGTTGTATTCATTAGTAACATAACAACATATATATATATATATATATATATATATATATATATATATATATATGAAAGTATATCACAGCCATTGTTTTATTTTAATGCTGGCAAAGAGCATTCTAAAATGTCTCATTAATTCACAAATATTTCCATTATTTTGATATTTACTGATGCATTTCACCGACCATGACATTAGGAGCTGATATTCTCTTACGGCAGTGTGCCGAGCTGAACATGAATTAATCATGTTCAGCTCTACAATTTATAAATTCAATTCCCACCTCTTTATCGAATGCTTGTAGTTATTTGTTATCTGCCATAAACTTTAGAACATTGTCGAATTCACCATCGTGTGCTCAAAATGATGATAAAAGGACAAACAAACCAAATTAATCATTAATGGCATCTTTGCGGTAGTAGAGTGAAGATTTAGTTACTTTAGTTAAATAGAAAGCTGGATGTGTACTATTACACACTGAATATTGTCTATCTAGGAAGTATTATAGAACTAGAGTCCACTATAAGATATACAAAGTAAAATTTTGCTCAAATCAACAGTACTGATAATCTAATCTAGTTTCTGAATTTCTTACCGAAAATTAGCTTTAACATCAAAACAGTTTTGAACTAATAAATTTTACTTTCCTCATACTAAGCGATAAGAAGTTATACACGCAGTAATAATATTTTGGTTGATCGAATAGATCAATGAATATATATAACTGAGCATATTCTTTCACCAAGACCAATATCCACATGTAAAATTTATTTTGACGTTCTATTTCAAACCAAATTTCCTTTTTGAATCATACTGCTCTGGAATTGATAACTAATACACCCCATACCCCAATTTACCATTTCTGTACAAAAGCCCTAATTTGTTACACTAGAGATTTTGTTTCCTTCAGATATTCATGATCAACTTCAGTGACCTTACGTTATTATGATCATTTGCTAAAATGTTGGGTGAAAGATAATCACTTATTATTTTATATTTGCCAGATAAAGAACTGAAAAGTAAAGGTGAAGGGAAAACATGAAACATCCAGCTTTGTGAATGGCCATGTCAAATTGAAATCCGGTAAAAGCTTTTCAATAAAATATAGCAGTTCTAGAGAGATTCGGAAGAAACTTATCTGCCTATAATCTAGTGTGCTACCAATACCAGCTTAGATTTAGAAACTTGAATCTTAGTTCGCGATATAGGACTATCACAATCGGCACCTATACCAAATCTGATATGTTTGATAATATCCCTAATGAACTGCTATCTTCGGCAATAATGGTGAGTAAGAGTTGAATAGAAATTAATTTCAAGCATGCAAGAACTTCTAGTTATAAGAAGAGTTCGGAATGACAATTGGAAAATCAGGCACGCTGAAAACTAGGCAATATTTCAATAAATATTCTATAATTTGTATACAATTTACATGTATCAGATAGAAACTAGATTGAGTATTCCATTAATAAGTTGCTTCATATGGTTGTTATAGAAACTCTGACAACTTTAGTCAACAGCGGTAACTAATGTACCTAATTTAAAATTTATAAGAATTCTTTATGAGTCCACAGCAAACCTAATAGTTTTAAACCGATCAACGAAATTTTACGGATTTCAAGGTACTCTAGTATTCCCCAAACTTATATACAGTTCATACTTTTTCTGTCCCAGATTACCATTTTTCTTTCTTTCTTTAGTTTGCGGTGTTTGTGAATGAGAGAGAATGAGATTTCAGCATCAGAAATTGCTCATATTCTTTTCCCCTTAAAGGATGTTAAATTTAATTTTCCGAGTACAATTTCTGAAAATATTTTTTAGTTTAATTCTCTCAATTAATTGAACAATTTGAGTGTCACTTTATTTAAAATTCCACACTTTCCTTTAATAAAAGTTTCAGTTTGGTTTCCAGAATATGTATGTACTTCTATTCTTATTTTTACTTTGTTTTACTTTATGCTAATCAGCGTTAATATTTGAAAATAATTTATAAATATTAGGTTGGGGAAAAAGAAATCCATTATTTTCACGTGAACTTTATGTAACTTCTTTTGGATTCACTTTGTAAAAAGGTTTAAAACAGCTTTCATGTAGATTTTTAGGTCTTGCGCGTTACGACTGCTGACATGCGGTTAACTTCGATCATTTTTGATATTTTATAGACATTTTCGACGATGTTGTATGCACATTCGAGGTGCATCTCTAACATCAAAAATACCCGAACGGAATCGACGAAACAAAAATAGTACGTAACTGGTTGTTTACAGTCTTATATAGGAAGATAAATACCTTTCACAATCTTAGCCACCCGGCTATCTTTTTCGCCGTTGCAAGAGAAAAACGAAAATGTATCGAATTTTCTGTTTGTTGTCTTCCATTTTTAAAACCTTGTACTCGTAACTGAATGAATCAAACAAAAAACCGCAAGAGGATATTTTAGTGTCAAATGTCAACTTACCAACGAGCATAAGTCTGAAATTGTTTGATATACGAGTATACCTCACGAGATATCGATCACTACAGACGTCTACCGAAAAAATAATGGATTACTTTTTCCCCAAACTAATATATATATAAACTTATTTATACCATTTGTTTTCTAATTTTTCATTGTATAAATGTTTTGTTGGGGAAATCCATGTATTAATATGATCAAGATACACAATAAAATGAACAAATAACAGATTTATTGATATCTAATATATACATACATGAAAAAACAGAACACTTTAGTAAACACATATTAAGAAAACAAACTCTAATATTTTCCAAATTTATGTAAATTATAAATGTATATTACTTACATATATTTTAATACAAAAACGTTCAAAAATATTAAAGAAAGAACAATTTCTAATTTCAGCTTCGTCCGCATGTTTTTATTTTTGATATTACTGAAGTTAGAGAGGATATCTGCAACCGCAAATGAAATTTGGCGTCTGGGGTACAATGCTGTCCCTGGTGATTTCGCTTGGCTTGGTAAAACCTAAAATGGAATTTAATAGGTAATTAAAAATAAAATATCAGTATTCTTCATAATATAGTAATTTTTCATAAATACTTTTGTTAAAAGTTTGGTTAAAGTAATGTTTTCATCTTTTAACCAAACTTTTAATATTTCAAATTAAAAGTGAGCCAATACAAAAAATTCGCTCAAACTTGGCGCTTTTTTCAAGAATGTATTACAAATACTTCGAAAAAAGATTAGGTTAGGTTATGGCGGACATTTTTGGAGCTCTATGCTAATAGCTCCTATTGAAGAAAATAACTAGATTATTATAACTAGAATATTTTTTTTATAATTAAACACAAATGCCATAAGTAACCGTTTATAGGGTAATCAACCATTCACACTCCATTCATACAAGGAAAGGACAAAGATAGGAGAGACAAAAAGTACATCCATGACCAAAGTGGGACTCGAACTCAGGACCTCCCTATATGCAGTCAGGCACTAGACAAAGTAGGCGGCATTTCGAAACAACAGAATTAGCAGTTTAAGAATTTGTTATTTTCTAGTGTTGCCAACATATATCAAAAGAATCTTGTTAGTTTTTATTTCAATTTTACGTAAAAATATTACTGAAAAAGAGTCTGACATATAATGGTTTCTGAAGTAATATATTAGGATTGGGGGAGGGGAAGAAATCCATCATTTTTTGGGTCGATGTGACTGTGGTGTTCGACATCTCGTTAAGTATTCATCATACTCGTTAAGCATTTCACATCTCGTTAAGCATTTCACACTAAAAATTATTTTGCTGTTTTTTTATTGGATCCATTCACTTATAAGATACAGGGTGTTAAAAATAGAAGTCAAAAAAGGGAAAATGCAATAAATTTAAAATTTTTCTTCAATAAAGATGAAAATGTAAGTCAGGCAGTTGAAAATTGGGAATGGTATTTATGATCCCGATACTGTAACAGACAATTACAGTCATTTTGGTTTCATCGATTCCATTCAGGTATATTTCAAGTTAAGGACACACCTCACATGGGTAGACCCATCGTCAAAATATCATTGAAATCACAAAAATATCCGAAGTTTTCGAGTGATTTAATTTTCCAAAGATATATGTGTTCAAAACTATAAACAAAGGTAAAAAGAATCAAAGTTATAAAAATGCATAATTTCAAATAGCAAATAAAATATTTTGCTGAAAATTTCTTCAGAATTCTAAGTTATTTATTTTTATAATTTTTTAAAAGATGTTATATTAATTACAGTATAAAAAACATACAGTACCTGCATGTAACATGGCCTCTTCTAATTCGTCTCGTAGAATCGATAATACTTTTTTCACTCCCCTTTCACCCTAAAGAAAAGCAGAATATATAATATTCATTTACATATGGAGTTATAAATGCTTCTTAAATAGTATCACGTCAAAACATCACATTTTGTTATTTTTTAAGGCATGTTGTAATCTACCCCTTGATATAAGTTACTTGGAATTCTAAGCAACTGATAAATACTCGTTAATTTCGCTCAACTGAACAAGAGAGTGGAAGCTGAGAAAAAGAACATTTTATAAAATTTGGAATTTCATTACTCTGATTGAGGCATGTTGTTGACATACTTTAGCGAACAATAGTCGTTAGTGTGTACAGTGGTCCCTGGCGAGTCTAATTCGTCATTATGTGTCAAGAAGTTAAGGAATGATTATAAATATGATATTTTCTAATCATATATTCCATAAGTTTTCAAAAGTTATTCAAATAAATTTATTAATCAGTGAAATATTTATTATTAAAATAAAATATTGAAAATTTTATACTGGAAATTTACTAAAAATTTCCTTATTTAATTTTTTAAATCTACTAAAAATTACTTAATTTTTTGGTGATTTTTTCATGCCAAGATTGGCACCAAAATGTGAATAGCAAAATGATAACCCTAAAACTGCATTAGTTAAAGCGTTGAAAATATCAGAATTACAAAAAATTAAATTTTGTTCCCAAATTTTTTGCCAAGCCAAGGGGTACCCTATTCTACATCGAACCACATAGGAATTACTGAATTCAGTACATATGAATTACTGAACATTGATATCTTGAGATCAGAAATCTCAAAGTATCAATTCATATGTTATAAGCATTATGAAGAGTGTCTTTTTTTTATTCTATCTTTAATAGCAATATACAGTGGGTAAAAAAAGTCTCCGTACGCAGATACGAATGCAAATCAAAGTTTAATGTGTCACACAAAATTCATAATGATAAAAATAAAAACTCAGATATGACTTAAAAGTAATATTATGTAGTACTTATTCATATTAAAAGATTGATAATACAGACCAAATTAAATAATAAATCGTAAAAACTTAAAAAATGACATAAACATAGAAACAAAAGTCTCCGTACGATGCCCTAGCACTCATTGCTTACAAAAATGCAAAATGCATTGAACAAAAATACATTTAATGATCAGTGGGTCCTCCTTTGGCCTTTATCACCTCCCTTAGACGTTGTGGCATTACCCCTACAAATTTTTATGTTTATCTCCGGAGAAATATTAGACCATATACTACTAATGGCACTCTTGTGTTCAAGTTTGCTTTTTATGTTATATTTTTTGAGTTGCCGGTGAATTTCTTCCCACAGATGTTCGATGGGGTTCAAATTGTGGGACTGTGGAGGGCTATGAAGTTGTTGCTGCACATGGTAAAGGCACCACTTTTGGCAAATCTTAGAGGTGTGTTTAAGATCGTTGTCCTGCTGAAAAGTAAATCCTGTTACAAGGGATAGTTTCTTTGCGTTAGATAACACATTTTGTTTAAGAATATCCAGATATCCGTATCGAACCATATTTCCTTCGATGAATTGCAAGTTTCCTACTCTAGAAGCACTCATACAACCCCACACCACAACACCATCACCACCGTGCTTCACAGTTCCCCACAAGTTCTTAGTTAACACTTGTTGATTTGGTTTTCTCCACACCATAACTCGGCCATCTGACCCATGAATGTTAAATTTTGATTCATCACTAAAAAGAATGGATTCCCAAAAAGATAATGGCTTACTTACATGCTCCTTTGCAAACTCGAGGCGCTTTTTCCTGTTGCGCAAACTTATATAGGGCTTCTTCCGGGCCGCACGTCCATGATAACCACTTTTTTTAATGACATTTCTCACGGTTTGATTTGAGACCTTAATGTTGTATCTAACCATTAAATCAGCTGCCAACTTCGGTGCACTAATTCGTGGATTTTCTTGAACTTGGCGAATGATGTTTCTTTTATGCACGTGATTTAATTTTGGAGGCCTCCCGGATCGATCTCTATCCTCAAATGAATGAAGTTCACGATATCTTTCAATGATATATTGCACAATAGACTTCGATTTTTAATCAGTTCACTAATCCTTTTCATGGATAATCCATCTTTTCGCAATTTAATCACTAATTCCCGAACAGCTCTTAGAACTTCCATTTTGAGACGACAGGAAAGAAACTTGAACTCAACAACTGTAGATGTGTTATTTCCTTATCGGTGATTAACTTTCTAACGTCAAAGATTTACTGCGGGCCTGTTTTAAACACGCCAGAAAGAATTTGCATAACGCGTACGGAAACTTTTTTGCACTTCAATTTTAAATTTACTTTAGATATTGAAAACAATATGCTTTTCTCATTTTGTACAAACGAAAATTTATAAAAATCGCTTACTGTAGACTTGTACTAAACACATATAGGCAGTATTTAAAGGAAAAATGAAATACTTTACAAATTATGTTAATTTATTCTTAAATTTAGTGACCGTACGGAAACTTTTTTTACCCACTGTAAATACTTTTCATTTTTTAACGAAAGGAGCCGTTTTGAGATCAGTTTGGTAATTATCATCCTGTTTAAGTTATTCAAAAAAATAAAGCAAAGTACTCACATACCCTTGCCAAGTAAATACTGAACATATAATCACCAATGATTATTCTTGCTTTTGACTAATATTTCCAGTTCCTTTGTGTTCCATTCAGATATAAATAGGGATATTATTACAAGACTGTCAATTCAATTGTGATATGAATAGCAAAATAAAGCATGTTCCAAAGTTGACGAACGATTTTAATTTGCCGCCATTTTTGCAGTAAATTATTGACAACTTAAAAAAAGAACAATTTGACAGCTGAGAGATTTGGGTTAATACAGATGAAATGTTCGTTATGCGATTCAACAACATGTTTTCATTATTGAACAATATTTTAAAAATAATGTATGTACGGTAGCCGCAGCTTGAAAATTTTATATATATATATATATGGTTAGAATAATGTTTTAATCTCGTTAACTATAAAAATATTGATTCGTTTTTGGACGACCAGTATGCTTAGAGCCTCCAACTAATACAGTCTCTCTGCATTTTTCATAGGGAATTTAATTCAGAGAGGCTGTACTAGTTGGAGACGCTAAGCATACTGGTTGTCCAAAAACGAACTGTTCAAATGTGAATATTGAAACAATGCGTGAGAGTATTGGTCAAAACCTGGAACATCAATTCGGCTTCGTTGACAAGAATAGCAAACTTCAAGAAGCCCTTTACAGTGTATAAAAGATCTGTGTCTTTATGCTTACAAAATTCAACTAACTCAGCTTCCTTGATGCCAGTTTCCTTCAATAGTGAAAGATTTTTCATGAAAATAATATCCGGGGAATGGAAGAAATGGTAATTGGATGATGCAAGCTCATGAGGAGGATGACACAAAGTCTTCCAACCAAGTCGCTGTATGGCATTCCAGGCAACCCGCGCGACATGTGGCTTTGCGTTATCGGCCAAAAACAGTATACCCATGAGATTAACCAGTGGTGGCTCCTTTTGCTGCAGTGCTTGTTGGACACGTTCCAGTTGCTGAGAATACAGGCTTGCAGTGACCATTTGGTCCGCTGATGGCAGCTCATAGTGAACTATTTGGCGACTAGTCCACCAGACAAAAAGCATAATCTTGGTGGGGATCTAGGTGGTCTTGCACTGTGCGGTACAGTATCCATGGGTGATAGTGCTGTAGTAATATTCTCAGCACCATCCCTAAGCGCTTGACATATTTGGCGACTTGATGCAGCAGCTTATAAGCCCACCTCGAAATGGTAAAGCAAGCAATTCCGAACGAACGTCCATTTCTCTTCGCTACTGTACAAGTTATGATTAATGAAGATGCGCGGTGGGCCTGCTTTTATAACGGCTGATATACCTACTTTCGATTAACCAGCGTTTCAACCACGGCAAGAGCATTCTTTTTTACATCATAAATTTATTTGGTAAAAATACTTAAGATTCAATAATCATGTGTTACCCCTATCGCCAATCCCCACAAAGAGGGCCTTCCAATGAAAACACATCGCGCCCCTCTAGCCAGAGCTTTGAAAACATCAAACCCGTTTCGAATACCGCTGTCCATGTACACTTCAACTTCAGGATTCACAGTGCGCACAGCATCCACAACTTCACTCAGAACGTCTATCTGCAATTAAAAAAGTTTGTTATTTAATCGTCACTTATCAATTGTGTAACTTTTTGAAACTTAAGTTCGAGTAAACTAAAAAATAAAATATGTTATTTGTATACTCTACAAGTAAATATTAAATAATATTATTATGAGCTCTACATTTATATGAATGTTGTAAAATGTATTTGTAAAATGTTCCTTAAAATTTAATATATTCCAATATAAAAAAGCGTAGTAACAATGAAATTTGAAATTTTGTCAAGGCTCCCAATGGAAAGCATGTACAGTAGAAGTCCATTAGTCCGGCATCGCTCAGGAAAATTGTAAAAATTTTGGCTTTATCCAAAAGTGTATCTTTAAAGCAAATAAAAACACTTGAGAGCTATTCGGAAGTTTTCGGGCTAGTTCGAGATCATCCGGAAGCACTCGGTATTGTTCGAAAAGAATTAACAATTGCTTGAAGATGAGGTAGAGGAGTGGCTTCTAATCGATGAGAATGAGCCTGCTGAACAAGAACTAACCGATGAGGTTATTATCAACATTGTAGTAAGCCCTCAGCCTACTCAAAATCTTGAAGAAAGTGACTCAGATGCCGAAACGGAAGAAAAGGAAAAAATCAGCTGGGCAGAAGCTGCAGCATCACTAAATAAGTTTATCTCTTTTGCTGAGGCTGGCACTAGTTACAGTGCTTCAGAAATTATTAATTTCCATATCATTAGAAATAAATTTTACACTAAGCGCCAAAAGTCAAGAAAACAAAAAGACATTCCTGACTTTTTTAAATCGAAGTGAAATATGTTTTACAGTACGTGTACATACATGATAGGAAATGTAAAATAAGCTTTGTTGTATGTATTTGCATATTGTATTTTTAGTTTAAATATTGACCTAATTGTTCTTATAATTACCGAACGATAGACCGGAACTTTCGGTAGTCCGGCACCGAGACGGTCTCGAACGTGCCGGATTATCGGACTTCTACTGTACTTAGGTTTCAAGATGAATTTGCAATTTAGAAAAACAACGGTAATGTTATTTTTTAAGGATATTTACAATTTAAATAACTTAGCTTAAACTTATGTATTACCTCCTGAAATTCACTCCAATATCAATCAGTTAAACGTAAACCAATTATGATTGGAAAATGAATGATAATTTTCTCTATTCAAATATTGCGAACTCTAGTTTCCTTCCATTCAAGTTTCAGTGCATTTCTGATTAGCAGATTATTGGGAAAAAAAACGAAACAATATTCACTAGCCAAAATAATGCATTTTTAAAAATCAGAAAAATAACAGAAATCGTTATTTTTAAAAACATGTAAACAGCGCGAATGTAAAAAGAATGAGGTGTATCTCATAATCCACAAATATTACATCATCTCCATCTCTTATATGTAAATACAATTTTGAGAGAATGCTACAGAAGGATTGCGCGATTCCATTTTTGATTATCTAATTCCAAAAGCAATGGCATGAAGTCTTCAATTATATACTTTCGAATCTTTCAGAAGACATCTTGTTCTAATGAATTCACTTTAATCGGTCAGAGTTGGTTTGATGGGTATTCGAGAGTATTTGTCAATATATTATCCGTTTGAGATTATTTTCCAACTAATAATCCCAAAAAAGTTAAAGTTACTTACAGCTGGTTGGCAACCATCCAGTCTTCTTCCGCCATGGCTAGACACATAAACAGCTGAAGCACCAGCATTTGCAGCTTTGATAGCGTCTTCACCTGCAAAGCAAAAAGCTTAGAAAGAAGTTACTAAGCACATTATTTGAATTTAAACTGTTACGTCAAAGAGAAATAAATTAATTAAATCAACAAGAAATTTAACCACAATTTCCGTCAGTTCGACACAGATGCTTAAGACATAATTAGATTCTTTACGAAATAGAACACGAAATGCATTCTTGTATAGTAATAAATAAAGAAAAATTCTATAAATTTGTGAAATGAATTGATGACTTCATTTTAATTGCAAATATGCAGGAACTTTTATACCATATATAGAAAAATGACAAA
Organism: Latrodectus geometricus; assembly: GCA_026290005.1. Lineage (NCBI taxonomy): Eukaryota > Metazoa > Arthropoda > Arachnida > Araneae > Theridiidae > Latrodectus > Latrodectus geometricus. The sequence continues at coordinate 114,106 of JAPDSC010042541.1, forward strand.
CGTACATGTCAATTATTGTAGAAACAGAATTGTATCTTCATGTAATGTATTAATATTGCATGTGTTGCACCATTTTTTAAGCTAATGGTCGATGCTTTCTCAAAAATGACGTACAAGATTCAGAGAACCATACAAAAGTTTAGAGTGGTGGTTTGAACAGTTCTCTTTCTTCGTCCTCCATAGTAATTTTTTTGCACACAAGAGCAAAATAGATCAGGACTTGGATAATTTAAATCTTAGAGGGTGATTTTACTTCAGACTTCAGAATCAATAATTAAGTTTCCTAGCAAGATAATACAACTTTTTCACATACACACATTGGGAATTAAAACTCTAGATCATCTATTAGAATCAAGACAGCAAAACTTAAGACTGAAAATGGGACTTTGTTTTTAGCAGGATGGACTGCTTTCGTGTTATTCCTTAAATAGGAGTCTTGTTGCACAGAACTTTGCACAATAATTTACTTAATAATTATTGATTATAGGGATAAACTGTTGGACACGTTATTTTAAGCTCTTTCCTCAGTGAAAATTGTTGATATTATCCGATAAGGTATATTTATACTACAAAAACTTCCATGAGTTTAGAGTGCCTTTTAGTAAGTAAACATTTAATGCCATTTTGTGAAAATAACAAAAAGTCAAAACAAATATTCTATTAAAAATTTATTGATTTATTATAAGCATAAATTTTTTATGATACCGCCTACATTAAATATCAACAAAATATTAATTTGGGGGAAAAGTAATCCATTATTTTTTCTGTAGACTTCTAAAGAGATCTATATTTTGTGAGGCATGGATTAAACACAATTTCAGATATATTCTCTTTGGAAAGTAGACTTTTAACACAAAAAGTTCTCTTGCTTTTTTTTTTTTTTTTTTTTTTTTAAATAATATTATTATTTTAGTTGTGAGCCACAACATGCTAAAAATGAAAGACAACAAACAGAAAATTCGATACATTTTACAGTTTTTCTTGCATAATGGTGAAAATGCAAGCCAGACAGCTGAAACTGTGAAAGGTGTCCCGATACTGTAGCAGCCACTTATGTTCAAATTTAGTTCCCTAGATTCCGTTCAGGTATTTTTGATGTTAAAGATGCACCTCGCATGGGACAGCATTCTCGAAAACATCTATAAAATATGAAAAATTATCGAAGTTGACTGCATGTTAGCAGTTGCAGATTCCGCCAGGACATAAAAATCTACCTTAAAATAATTTCAAACTCTTTTAAAAAGCGAATCTGAAGCAAGTTACACAAAGCTCGGGCAAAAACAATGGATTTCTTTTTCCTCAACCTAATTTAAAAATCCTAATCTGGCGAGTGCTAATTATGACGAGTTCAATTTTAATGATTCTCATAACCAATTAGTACAAATTTATATAATAATGGAAATAATAAAATGAAAATAGCTATAAAGTTACAAATGGAAATAACTCTAAAAAAAATAAATCCAAAGAAATAAAATTTGTGTTTGTCAAATAGTTATTTTATAGATAAGAAATAAGCTTAACTTTATTCTATAAAACAAATAAATAATAATTTTAGTAGAGCTTTCGTATTAATAATCGCTGCTTGAAATCTCTACCTTATGTGGTTGCGTAAATTTTTCTCAAACCCAGTTTCCTTCGTAATTTAAGAGTACTACAAAAATTCAAACCTGTTACGACATATTCATGGTTATCATCAACAGTCCAATGGTAAATTTCTTTTAAAATGATTCAAGTTAAAGTAATTACTATCCTAAAATATTTTGTAGTATTGTGAGTCAAGTATTTTAATTTATTATTATAAAGAAATAAAAACTATATATATATATATATATATATATATATATATATGTGTGTGTGT